>LGRX02010485.1:0-23555 GCA_001247695.2 Cymbomonas tetramitiformis | reverse complement strand
CTCATCTGAGCAGGGGGCTGAGGGCTGCTCGAGGCTGTTGCATCAGGCGGAGTTTCATCAGGCCGTTCATGGCGGGGGGTGCACAGGAGAGTAGACTGCGAGGTGCTGGATCCCGCTGCCTGGTTCGCAGCGAAGATGGACAGGCAGATGGACGTGCTTCTGACTGAGGCTGCCATGCTGCGTGCTGGTTCCGCCGATGAGCTAACTCGTCACGGCCCGCGGCCTCCCTTTGGCCTCGCCGGCGTCAACCCTTACTTTTTGAATCGCCTAGCAACCGTTACTCTTTCTGGTACCTCAAATCACCAAGCAGTCATTTCCCTCTTCTTAAAGCACTGGTGGCCTTACTGGTGCCTTGAACATTCTACTGACGGTTGCTCGGTCTGTAGCCTTTTGAACGCCTCGCCACCGTGGCCGTTGTCTGGTGCCTTAAAACGCCTCTCTCTGGGTATCATGTTGTGCAGTAGCCTTTTCCCCCGCTGTTCTATTGTGAATTAGTACTTACGGTTCAACTTCTGGGATAGCAGAGTTGTCCTTCGATGGAATTCCGTGGGAAGAGAGACAATGTGCCGTGGTGGGCAATGCTGGCATCCTTACCAACTCGTCCTTAGGCGCCGAGATCGATGCGCACTCTGTTGTCATCCGGTGACTCCTGGGCCCCACATGCGCAAAGCGTGATGTCCCTCATTGACTCCCCGACCAAGTGTACTCATTGAATTGGGATATTGAAATCTAGCGATCGCCAGACATAATGTGCTTATGATGTATTGGCATGACCTGATTTTCGGGCTTCGCGTGCGCATGATCTATACTCGTCTGTGGTGCACTATAACCGCCTTCTATGCATGGCACGTTGACACCCGGTGATCACCATCTCATGTGTGCAAGGTGTGCTCTCACCAAGTAATTGCCACACCAAGCATGTGACAAAATGCTGCAGGATGTTGAAAGGCATTTTTGCCGACCCCGATTTCCGGTACATAGCACAAGTCCTCTTCACGCATGTGCGGAAGCAGATGTGATGGCTGTAGGTGATATCCGCTTCACATATGTGCGGAAGCGGAGGTGATGGTTGGAGATGATATGCATCACGTCATGTGCGGAAGCGGATGTAATGATTGGAGGTGATATGCATCACGTCATGCGCGGAAGCGGATGTGATGATTGGAGGTGATATGCATCACGTTATGTGCGGAAGCGGATGTGATGGCTGGAGGTGATATGCACTTAGATGGACATTGTTAGTCTATGATTTTTGCGCAACACCAACAGAGGTGACACCTGGGTGGGTGAGGGGAGCTGGCTGCGGACACTGTTTTTCTGCAGAATGAACGGAGCGCTCACCAAGGTAGGGCACACAATCGATGCACCCCGCCAGTGTCCCCGACCTGTCACACTCTTCGCACCATGTCGATGTGTCTGACGATGCGCACAGATGACAGACTGAGGTCTGTGCAAGGTGGCAGTCCATGCTTTGGAAAGGATCATTTAGGGCCGCCATACCCGCGCTCGCCTGTGAAGACAGTCAAACGCTTATGTGATAAAGTCGCCACCCTACCAAGTGTTGTATGGAACCAATTTGTATGTAGGAGGTGGTGATCTCTGCCTAGGGAACTTCGGGGCTGGCCTCATGGAGCGGTGCGTATGCACGAGGTTTTATGTTGGCAGCGAAGGTTTAAACCTCGAAGGGGCGAACCTAGATCACTTGCTTCGGGCGGCGCGCAGGGATTCGAGAGGGACGTCGGCGGCAAGACCAGTCTCACGCTCTTCCACCCAGACATCTCCATGCCAATTCAGCACTCGGCTCGCCCCTTCTTATTTTGGTGGGTGTGCCTGTATGCCACCCTTGACGACGGTAGATCTCTGAATGCTTGTGTCTAAACGCTGATGCATGATACGGTGATAGTTATGCTTTCTAAAGTGTAATACACCACAGCAAAACTAACAAGCGGGATTTTTTATTTTGTACGTCAATGATTTCTTTTCTATTACACTCGATCTCAATTGCCAAAAAGGCCCACTACATGCATTCTTTAACAAAAAGTTTTTGTCTAGCTGTAGCTAAGCTACCAGCCAGACTTAGTGAAAACCCATTTTTGAGTATCACCTTGTTAAAGTGTTCATTGCAACCAACACATGGATTCTGGGTTGGGTGGGTCGGAAGTACAAAAGTACAGAGCTGAGTCCGTGTCTGTTCAGACTCCTACTTGCACACTGGTCAGGATGTTGGCTACTCTTGGACAGTTTGAACTGGCACTCAGTGGCACGGCTCACGTCGATCGGCGGCAATGTTTTGAAACCACTAAAATTACGCTGGGTCCAACTTGAACATTTCTTTTGCGCACGGGATCTCAATTACCATTCCACAGAGTCCGCACGCTGCCTCAATGTTCATGCACACGAGCAACCATCGGAGCAAGCCACCCAAAATAAATGCGCATTGCATGGTGAGGCGCAGCTGTCGGGTCAATGTAGGCCTGTACCGCTGATGACAACTGCGACCACCCCCCGAGGAAGCACACCTGCTCCAGCGTCACGCCCACCACCCTGGCACAGGTCGCTGCACCCTTCCTGGTGTTGTGAGCCGAGAAGTGCCTCCCCTCTAGAGGTACACATCCCACATTGCCTAGCGCCAACCGGAGCCACTCATTGGCCAGGTCTGTGTCAGTTTCTGATGAGCTGACCTGCTCCCCTGACAGCCTCCAGTAGCTACCAGGCACACCGATCGGCGGGTCCACCCTGGTGCCACACACTGCCAGGCCTCATCCTTGCCGCGTCCAGAGCTCCAACAGCTCTCGCAGCTGCTCCACCCGCCACCAGGGGATGGGTAGCTTTTTATTAAGCGTCCGGTGGTTCCTGCCTTTCTCTTTGGCCAGGGCTGCGGTCACCTTATCATCACCCACCAGCACGTGCTCCCGCTGCCGCGCTGTGCCCATGTCTGATCTCCCGAAAGAATTCAATGCGAGCACAACGTAGGTACAAGCATGCAGCCACGGGAGCTTATCGTCATCTTCTGGCAGCAGCGTTATCGCGGCCTGCTGCACCATATGCACGTGCCTCGCCGGCAACTAGATTCGCTCCGTTCGTGTCTCGCCCGTTGTCGCCGCCTCCTCCTTGCAACGCGACCATGCCCTTCAGGGCGCATGTCACCGGACGCCCGTTCACCAGGCCCTCGGTTCCCATGTCTTCGTAGTAGTTGTTGATGGCTGAGAGGTACGACTGCATTGACGTTGCCTCCACCTTCCCTTTCTGCAGAAGCGAGGCCACGTAAAGCCGTACCGTCTCCTCCAAGGCCGGCAGCCACTCACGCCCCTCACCTGCACAGAACTTGCGGAGCCGCTTCGCCTTGGGGGGCGTAGATGTTTCGCGTCGATGCCCAGCGCCTCCTCGTGCATGTGCACTGCATTCCAATCGTCCACTGCATTCAGTGAACCGACTCTCGCCCAACTCACATCACGCAGCGCTGCATTCCAATCGTCCACGGGCGCTGGGAGCAGTCTCCGACTCCATCGTCTGTTGCGCCTACTCGATAACACGATTCCACTCCTCCTCCAGCATCAGCCACTACACAGCATTGTCGTCGTACACAATCTGAGTCCTTCCTTCTGGCAAGACGACGATCATGGCGGGCGACTGCATCCGGCTCCAAAGAGCATCAATCAAACGGCCTCAGCCTCCAAGCTTTGGGCGACTGCATCCGGCCCAAAGAGCATCAGTCAAATGCCCTCAGCCGTCCAAGCTCGGGTGACTGCATCCGGCTCCAAAGAGCATCAAACGG
Organism: Cymbomonas tetramitiformis; assembly: GCA_001247695.2. Classification (NCBI taxonomy): domain Eukaryota; kingdom Viridiplantae; phylum Chlorophyta; class Pyramimonadophyceae; order Pyramimonadales; family Pyramimonadaceae; genus Cymbomonas; species Cymbomonas tetramitiformis. Next base: position 19,780 of record LGRX02010485.1, on the reverse strand, counting down.
CCCTCAGCCGTTCAAGCTTGGGTGACTGCATCCAGCTCCAAAGAGTATCAATCCAATGCCCTCAGCCGTCCAAGCTTCGCGACTGCACTGCCCAAAGGGCATCAAAAAAACGGCCCTCAGCCGCCCAAGCCTGGGCGACTGCATCCGGCCCGGGGGGCATCACCGAACCGCCCTCAGCCGGCCCAAGCTTTCGCTACCGTATCCGGCCCAGCGGGCATCAATCAAACGCCCTCAGCCGCCCAAGCTTCGAGTGACTGCATCCGGCCTCCAAAGAGCATCAATCAAACGGCCCTCACCTGTCCAAGTTTGTGGTCTTTGCATCCGCCCAAAGGACATCAATCAAACGCCCTCAGTCATTCAAGCTTCGGATGACTGCATCCGGCTTCAAAGGGCATCAATCAAACTCTGCCCGTAGCCGTCTAAGCTGGGCGATCGCATCCGCCCAAAGGGTATCAATCAAACGGCCCTTAGCGGTTCAAGCTTCGCTGTTGCATCCTACCCAACGGGCATCAATCAAACGCCTCAGTCATTCAAGCTTCGATGACTGCATCCGCCCAAAGGGACATCAATCAAACGCCCTCAGCCGGCCCAAGCCGGGTCTTTGCATCCGGCTTCAAAGAGCATCACAAACGCCCTCAGCGGCTCAAGCTTCGTTGTTTGCATCCGGCTCCAAAGGGCATCAATCAAACGCCCTCAGCCGCCCAAGCTCGGATGACTGCATCCGGCTTCAAAGGGCATCAATCAAACGCCCTGGGAGCCGCCCAAGCTTCGGATGACTGCATCCGGCTCCAAAGGACATCAATCAAACGGCCCTCAGCCGTCCAAGCTTCGGGTCTTTGCATCCGGCTTCAAAGAGCATCAATCAAACGGCCCTCAGCGGTTCAAGCTTCGGTTGTTTGCATCCGGCTCCAACGGGCATCAATCAAACGGCCCTCAGCCGTCCAAGCTTCGGATGACTGCATCCGGCTCCAAAGGACATCAATCAAACGGCCCTCAGCCGTCCAAGCTTCGGGTCTTTGCATCCGGCTTCAAAGAGCATCAATCAAACGGCCCTCAGCGGTTCAAGCTTCGGTTGTTTGCATCCGGCTCCAACGGGCATCAATCAAACGGCCCTCAGCCGTCCAAGCTTCGGATGACTGCATCCGACTCCAAAGGACATCAATCAAACGGCCCTCGGCCGTCCAAACTTCGGGCGACTGCATCCGGCTCAAGAGTATCAATCAAACGGCCTCAACCGTCCAAGCTTCGGGCGACTGCATCCGGCTCCAAAGGACATCAATCAAACGGCCCTCGGCGGTCGCAGCTTCGGGCGACTGCATCCGGCTCCAAAGAGCATCAATCAAACGGCCCTCCGTTGCGTTATCAACTCTCTTTTCACGCGATTAACCCTTGTGTTGCGTGTTTAGCATTCACAGAGAGTTGGACTATCGAGTCCATGCGAAGCAAAGTTTTGTTGAGGACGAGTGTCCGGCTTGGGAGATTGGGATTGATGGTCAGTCTCATCTCCGGGTCAACTCCAAGTGTAAGACACGAGAGGAGTGGGAGTAGGGTTTCTTGCAAATTGCATTTCCTCTCCGTCAAGGCAAGCGTATTGCACTTTCACGCTTGCTCCCGCTTGCGGACCGCGTAGTTTGGCTTTAAGGTCATGCTGAAATTCTACGATTTCCTCATATGGAAGTACCAGACGGTTGTGAACCTTAATAGTTCTAGGGTACCCAAGTTGGCTCCTCTTGAATGTCCAACGAAGGTCCCTAAGGTTGTCTAGACCCTGATGTGAGGCCTCTTCCTTCTGCACCGAAGTCCAAAGGCAAGGCGTGCGTTGACTTCAACGAGAAGAAGGGTTGTAACAGGGAGCATCGCTAGCATCCTAACCTGTGCAAGAGGTGCGGAAGGGCGCAATCCGAGGTGGAGTGCCCCAAGGTGTGAGGGTCTTGTTGCAGCTTGTGCTGGACACGGCACGGGTGTCGCAACTTGGTGGGGCCTCTTCCGGAGTTTGACCTCCCGGGTTGTGTCGTATCGGCCCCGCCATTGTGCATGCCTCTTATCGCCCTCCCGTAGATTGTTTCTGCTAGGGAATCTTGCGTGGTGGCCCCGGCATTGCCGAGGGTTACACCCGTCTTGCGCCCTTGTTTGCAAGATGATAGGTGCGTGCTTTCGGCCACTTGATACTGAATGCCCTATGTCTTTGAGTGGGAGGTTGAGGTCGTGGCAAACACTAGAGCCCCCTTTGGGTACTTTACTATGCTAGGCGTTTTTCACCTGGTTTACCCGGGCCATTGTTCGATGGATGCTTGCCCAAGTTGCTTCCATCGTGGGTTACCTTGATGACTTCCTCCTGGTTGGCACCTTCGAGGAGGTGCAGGAATTCATGTCGCTCCTTCCTGAGTTGGCGGTCGTCCTCGGTTTCGAGGTGAACTCGGACAAGTGTGAGGGCCCCTTCTAGACCACCGAGTTGCCGGGCATCTTGCTCTCCACCGTTGATGGCATTTGCACCGCCAGCATATCCATATCCGAGGACCGGGTGTCGGTGGTGCATGCCAAGGTGGACGAGATCCGCAGATTGGGTGCGTGGGGCGGGGGGATGTAACTAGGACCAAGCTAGAGGATCTGCTTGGTGTGCTTGCCTTCTATGGGCAGGTGGCGTACGATCCTATGTCGCACACTAGGTACACCCATGCATTGCTCTTGCAACGCAAGGCCAGGTTCCTCCACCTTTCGGACAAGGTGGTGTGGTATATGAAGGTCATCTGCATAGTAATGTAGTCGTACGATGGCCAGAGGGCTCGGCCGGACCGGTTGGAGGTGAAGTGGGTGTGGTTCTCTACGGATGCCTCTACTGGGGCAAGATGGGTACAACGTTGGACAAGCGTTGGTTTGCCATCACCTTGGCTTAGCTCCGTAGCCAACCCTAGAAGGATTTCTTTCCCTCCAAGCTAAACCGCCCTAAGTCCTCAGACATTGGGTACGTGGAGTCGGGTACCCTGTGTTGGGTTGTCTACTGGGTTGTGGTCTTGTGGGGTAAATACATTGAAGGGAAGACTATGGTTGTCCACATTGACGACACGTGTGTCATAGGAGTTGGAGAGGTGGTTAGGTACACCACCACCCAAGTAGGTCTTCATTTTGTGCGTGCGTGCGACACGACATCCGCCTCCTCCTGACATATATCGCCTCGAAGGACAATATGTATGTAGACCTCCTTTCCGAGGGTTAGGTGGAAGAGTTCAAGGGGAGGTTCAAGAAGGACATGCATGTCCGGTCTGTATTGAAGACCGGGACAATTGGATGATCCTGCCCAACCCATGGATGCATGTGGATGTTCACTTCGGGCCTTTCATTGATTCGTGTGTCTCCCGGCACGGTGCCAACTCCTACGAAGTGGGCTGGATCAAGGAGGATGACGCCCGGGCTTATGGACTTTAGGGGTCATAACGCATGGGGGAACCTTCATTTCTCTAGTTTCCTCGCTATCATCCAGAAGTTTTTGAGACGCGAACAAAGGCGGGAGAGTGGCACCGTTGGGACCTTCCTTGTCACGTGCTCGGGAGGGAGAGCCCGGCTACGGGCTAGTGGTCTCCCTCCTCAATGTCTTCATGGTAGTGCACCGATGGCATGCACAGAGTACCCCGTTCACAGTGGCCTCCACGGAAGGGAGTGGGCGTATCTTCTAACACCAGGTGGCCCACAGTGGTGTTTCACTGCCCCCTTGCCCCATCGAGTGGTGTGACTTTGTGCTCACCGGGGTAAGTTGGTGAACAAATGAAGAACACGTTGGACTGGTTGGAGGCCCTCACCGTTGACCTCCATGCGGATTGGTAGGCTCTTAACACTGAGACCTCCTACTCCACCGGGGTGCAGAGTTTTGTCTCCTTCTACATCCCCGGCAGGAGCAGGGGCTGTCCGGAGAACATGCTCCCGGCGGCGGCCGACGTCTTGGCAGGAGCAGTGGCTACCCGGAGAAAATGCTCTGGATGGCGGCCGGCGTCTTGGCGGGATCCGTGGCTACCTGGAGAACATGCTCCCGGCGGCGGCCGACGTCTTGGGAGGCGCAGTGGCTACTCGGAGAACATGCTCCCGGCGGCGGCCGGCGTCTTGGCAGAAGCAGTGGCTACCCGGAGAACATGCTCCCAGCGGCGGCCGGCGTCTTGGCAAGAGCAATGGCTACCCGCGAACATGCTCAAGGCGGCGGCCGGTGCCTTGGCAGGATGAGTGGTTTCCCGGAGAACATGCTCCTGCCGCGGCGGGCGTTCTAAGGCTGCTGGCTACCCGGAGAAGATGCTCAAGGTGGCGCCGGCGTCTTGGCAGGAGCAGTGGCTACCCGGGAGAACATGCCCGCCAAGGCGGCGGGCCGGGCGTCTTGGCAGGATCAGTGGCTACCGAGAACATGCTCCCGGGCGGCGGGCGGCGTCTTGGCAAGAGCGGTGGCTACCCGGAGAACATGCTCCCGGCGGAGGCCGGCGTCTTGGCAGGAGCAGTGGCTACCCGGAGAACATGCTCAAGGCGGCGGCCGGCGTCTTGGCAGGAGCAGTGGCTACCCAAAGAACATGCTCCCGGCGGGAGACGACGTCTTGGTGAAGTGGATCATGTTCATGGTTACTGGCCGTTTGGTCAAACCATCCACTCCCAAGAAGTACACTTGAGGTGTGAGAGCCCTGCGCCGCTAGCTCAATTTTGAGTGAAGCTTGGTTCGTGATAGGCGGCGTGTTTATGCAGCCATGCAAGGTTGCCGGAGGAGGTGTGACACTCCCTCCAAGCAAGTCATGCCTTTTGGCTTCGCGGAGTTGCTGAAGATGGCACGTGTGGTGGATCCCGACAACTTTAATGAGTTGTTGGTGTTCTATGCCATGCTCATCGCCTTCTTCTTCTTCTTTGGTGGACAACGCGGATGTTTGGAACCCTAGGGGGCACGTGGCCTACTCCGATATGTCCTATCCGATGGCTGCAGACGGTCTCATGCGGGAGGTCGTGATTAGAGTGAGGCACTATAAGACCATCTAGGCGGGAGAGCGGTTCCACGTCATGAGGGCCAAGGTTGTCCGAGGCTCTCCCATTTTCTCCCTCCTGGCGCTTCAGCGTGGCATGCAAGGCCCTTGCTTGGGGTTGGATGAGCCCCTTTCGTGCACGGAGGGTGTCAAGGACGGGTAGAAGCCCCTCACCCACTTTGTGTTCATGAGTATCTTCTACAAGACGATGGCCGAGAGAGCCGGCTTGGACCCGTTAGCCTACTCCGGCCTTTCCTTCCCCGCCAGCGCGGGGCCATTGTAGCTTTCAAGCTGCGGGTGCAAGATGCTTTGATCCATGCCCATGGTGACTGGACCTTCAAATGCTACAAGTTGTATTTGGCCCTGGATGCGGCCCAGCGGCTGATCCTCCCCTCCTCTCGGCTATGGCTACCGGTGCCCTCGCCGCCACCCACGCCTTCGAGATGCGGGTGTGACTCAGAATGCGATCCCCCCCACTTAGCACCCCCTCACTCTCAAGCTTGCCGATGTGTTGGGTGTTGGTGTCTCAGCTTGCCGTGCTTCCCTGGCCGCAAGAATCTAGGGCCGGTGTACTTCAGTGGACCCCATGTCTTTGGAGCCTCTCAACACAACCCTGTGGGTTTGCCATTGGGTCTGAGATTAATTAGGCCTCTTGTGTGGGTTAGTGTGTCGTGTATAGGGACTAATGCGACGAGTATCGATCACTACAAAGCAAGAAATACATATCTAGTGTTTTAAGCTTGCACTACACACTTTTTGTTTGAATATTTGAATATCTCCGTTCAAATACCAGCCAGTGTTTACACAGTGGCTTTATAGTAACTTTGACAATAGAGATTGTCCATATCCAACATTGTACTCTTAGGCAGTACAGTGCTTCATCATTTTTATCTCTGGCACTGCTATACTCATACTCTAGTGCGGCATAGTGTCATCCTTCCAAAATTCCGATCTCCGGCAGAGTTTTGTGACCAGGAACCCTACTGTACTCTATCATATTGTCATATTGTCATCATTATGTCATATTGTCATATTTATCATACTGTCATATATCTTGGTTTCACTAGGGCCGGGAGGCCTTTTGTTGGGTTCCACTAGGTGCCTACCTCTAGTTGGGTGAGAGGAAGCTTCTTTGTCCTAGGTTCTTGGCTTGAGGCCTAGCTAGAGCCCAACTTGAGATTGCAACTGCCATGAAGCTGCCATGAAGCTTCCTTGTTGGCACCCTTGCGGAAGCCACATTTTTTACATTCGGCGAGATTGCAAAAATTGCGAGATTGAGAGACTTGAGACTTGCTTTCTGGAGAGAGACACGATGGGACCCTGCCTGACTAGCAGACCTGTTGTGACCAATAGTACTAGAATACATCCTTCCTCCAAGTACCCGATAGCATCATTCATTCCAAATGTAAATATCGTTGGTCCCTTTCAAGTTGTGATTGTCCTGAGTGTACCCTGCTTCTTGGCAAGAATAACGCCTCGCGCGAGTGCAAATGAGAGCAGCCGGATCAATTCTCCTCCCTTCCATCCCATGGAACTGCCAAGTGCCACCTGCTCGTCCTAGTCATCTCCCCCATCGTCATCCATTTCCTCTTCCTCTCCCATATTCTCCTCCGTGTATCGCCGCTCCTTGAAGCGTGGTTGCGTCTTCTTCAGGAATCCATTTGCCCCAGGCCCGCGTCCCCCATGCACCTCCGCGCCGAAAGGCATCAATCATCATCCCGTACATTACCACCTTGCTCTCCTCTACCTTCCTTGCCGCTACCTTCCTCGCCGCTACCTTTGGAGGCCATCATGGTTGTCCCAATGACGCGATGCATTTATCATCGAACGCACATTGGCCACATCAAATATCGCATGCTCTGCACCCGGTGCCATCACGTCTGGACAATGATTTGGCGAGTAACTGAGGTAGCCCGCGAAGTCATCGTGCCGTGCTGACACCAACCTGAAAGCAGACTTGGCCACTTCGAAAAGCACCCTCCACAGCTTGTGCCGAATGAAAGAGAGCGATGGACGGCCTAGAGGACTCCGAGTTGCCTAGCATGAAGGAGCTTGGGCGAGTGGATTTATACCACTCACAACATTGTGACGGGCACGTTTGCTCCCCTAAGTAATTTCTATACCATTATCCAATTGAAGGCTAGCATGGAATCCGATGCGACGGTCCACGGTGGAACGAGAAACGGAAGCGTTCCAACCTAGCGAAACTGGCCTTCATCGAGGAGAAGGTTTACAGCGGGACGGGCGGGCTTGTTATCGACTCTATACTCGCCAAGTGGTTGAAGGAGTTTGACGCGCAGGAAGCAAAGGCGGTCATGACCACACCAAGCACCACGACTTCGACTTTTCGTGACCATTATGGAGAAAAGGAAAAGATAGCCCTGCTAGTAAGGGCGCGGGCTGGCGTGGCAACAAGAAGAGCAGTAGGGACACGGGAGTCGGGCGAAGAGCTCAGCTCCAGACCTGATTTTCCGAGCAGGAAAGTGTTAGGCATCCTCCACCCCTTGGGGTACTCAGCGAGAGGAGACCGCCCTATAGGAAAGGGTGGAGAGCGAAAGGGGGGGGGCAGTTGGTGCGGGTGGCGTGGTGTTCTGATGGATCGGCAGAAGTGATCGCATCAGATGGATCAACAAGGCGCCGGCGCCTTTAGGCCACAAGGTGTCAGTGGCGGATGCTACCCCGCTACAGTTGGAATGGATGTGCCTCGGCCGGTGCCGGCGAATTGGAGCATGGGGGAGAGCGAGAACGCGATGGCACACGTCCCCGGTGTTCCTGGTGCCAAAGCTAGGAGCAAACAAGTGGATGTTGATGATGGACTTCCACGGTGTGAAGTCCCGATGCAAGATGGAGAGTCTGAAAAAACGGCAGAGGCTGGCCAAGCCGAATAATTGGTGCTTCAATTTCCACCTCCAGAATCGCTGCCACCACGTGGGTATTGACCCCGCCTTCCAAGATCAGATTTCGTTCAACGTGCGAGGGAGTCATTTCAGTGTCGCACTCTCCCCTTTGGGTGGAACGACTCCCCGTAAATCTTCGTCAAGCTAATGAGGGTGCTAGTGGAGTGCCTGCGCTCACCAAGGTCTGCAGCGGACCGGAGGGAGGTGCGCAAGCTTCGGGGCGGCAGCAAGGTGCGCAGACGGTGAGTTGTTCGCAGGTGAGCTAGAGAATATCGACAATGATTACCGGCCAGGACATAGGCAGGCTTTGCGAAGCTTTGTGTGCCGGTGTACATGGTGCCCCCACCGAGGTTGTATCTGCAGGAGATTAACTTTGTGATCTCCACAAAAAGGAGCTTGGGAGCGAAGGTGAAGCTCACGCGGCAGGATTGGGTAGATGTGGAGTGGTGGCTCCGCCTGGCGTCTCCGGCCAGTGGAATGGGCAGTAAACTTGGAGGAGCCCCACAAGAGCCTAGCTACACACCGGCTCCTCCCTGCTCGCTTGGGGCGCAACATGAAGCATGCAGCGCGGGGGTGCTGGCCAGATGAGCTCCGGCACCTGCACATAACACACGTGGAGTTGGAAGCGGCGTACAAGACAGAGGCATCCTTCCTGAGGGAGGTTGCAGGCAAAGTGGTCCGCCTTACTGCGGCGTCTAGGTGGTGGTGGCGATGCTCAGCCACTTCACCTCTAGAAACCCCGAGTTGATGCGACGCACGTCTGTAGATCCTCCTAGACTTAAGCGACATCGAGCTCCAAGCGAGGTGCATCAGAAGCAAGGTAAACGAGTGGGCTTACGTGTTGTCCTTGGACAGGGACCCGGACGACTAGCGCTTGAGCCTCGAGAGGTTCGAGCGGACGGAGAGCGAGTGGCACCGGCACATCGTGGATTGCTTCGCGTCCGAGCTCTTCACCCAGTGATCTCGGTACTTCGCTTAGTGATACAACTCGGAGTGTGAGGGCTTGGACTCTTTGGCCCGCTCATGGCTAGGGGAGGTCAGTTCGATCAACCCATCGTGGTCACGGCTAGATGAGGTGGCTTACAAGCTTTGGGAGGAAGGTTGCACCGCCACAGTGGTAGCCACTTACTGACGAGGGCTGATGTGGGTCTGGAAACTGGAGGCACAAGCCGACGATCTAGTCATCCTGCCGCGATGCATGGACCGGTTCACTCCCAGTCGCCTGAGAACGTCCGCTACTCGGGGCCTCAAGCTGGGACGGCGTCCCAGCATCTCTGCATCTCTATCTCCCGGTAAGCTCCTAGGTTTGAAATTTAGGGCAGGTTGCGCCGACTATGCAGCAGCAGAAGCTGGCGCACGGTAGTAAGCCGAAGCCGTCCTGGCCCATGGACGCTGCCTGGTGCATGGGCACAGTGGGAGAGAGACCAACACGGACGGATTAACGCAAGTGGACTACGACGACGGAGATGTTGAGCATCTTGACATGGACAAAGACAATTACCGGGTGGTAACCTCTGCGGATGTGCGGCAAGCGGTTGGCTGGGACGAGGCGCTGCGGGAGCGCTGGAGTGAGGAGTTGGGTGACAGCTCCCTCGCGAACTTGGTGGTGAGGATGTAGGGTTCAACCCAGTAGGAGACGCCAGTGGGCAACTACCAGCCGAAGGCGGACGCTTTCATGCAGTTCTGTGTGTCGGAGGGACGGTCATGGCTTCCGGTGACGGAGGTGACGGTGCGCATGTACATTGCTCGTTTGAAGTCCTAAGGGACGATCAAGGCTGTTGGCTTGTAGCCTTACCTCTCCGCCATTAACACCACGAGGATATGGGGTACGACAGGCGTGCAAAGGGCCGTAATGTGTCTCGTGTGCCGGAAAGGCGTGACTTCCCTGTCAGTGCGGGTGGAAGAAGACCACGATGATCAGGACACGATGGATTCATGGTTGCCTGCCAGCCACGTGTCAAGGGTGAATGCACACGGGTTGGGGTTGCACCCAGTGGGAAGGGCGGAGGCCAAGATGCTCTGTCGCCTACTTGGTGTTTGCATTTGGCATGCTTGAGCGGCCGGGCATTGGTTGGACCACTCGGGGATGAGCAGTCAAGCGTAGTGCAGTGTGCCTTAAGATCTATGTGACATGGCAATGGGATGCTGCGGAATTTTAGAGGTTGTGCCGGTAGAGTGACAATAGTTACTGAGCCATGAGGTCGAGATGTGCCATCTTTAGACTCAACAGTACATAGGAATCCGTCCGAGGAATCCGCAGCTTTGCTCTTTGGCGTTCCCAACCCACCCAACCCAGGAGACTCGAAATTTGGTGCATCAGCCTAGAAGTTGCGTGCCACCATGGAAAGCCTGCGAAGTAGTGAATGCGCTTGAAAAATACATTCCACAAAAGAGATTTCCTCTCACACACTTAGAAAGCATGTGAGAAGACCGCTTTGCTCTCAATGGAATGCTTGCGGCGCCCTTTAGGCAATGAGATGACACATGCAAAACTATTTTTGGTTTTGTTTATATTTAGATCTTCGGGAATGGCACCGTTGGATCACATAACCGGCATGGCACCGTTGGATTTATCCATTACGTGATTTAGGGTTTAGATGTCCAACACATCACCGTGGGTCCATCACCCTACAGATGGTCCCAAGCACATCCCACCGCGGGTGCCCAACACCTCAGATACGAGTATCGATACGTTTCATATGTTAAACCGAATTTATCATCACCATCTAAGCTCAACATTAATCACCCACTGTGCCTTTGCTTGTGGACGAGAGGGCAGGAAAAGAGCTCAAAACCGGTGCTAAGCACCTGAGGGCTTAACAGTAAGAACTCGGGACCTCTGGCTAGGTTTCGGAGGGTCTCACTTTTGGAATCACTTTTAAAACCCAATTATGCGGCATTTCTACCATTGCTTCCAAAAAACTGGTTTCGGAAGCTTCCGCAAGCCGGAGAAACGTTAGTTTCACTTCCGAAAGTGAAATCGGGTTCCGGTATTCACTCCTAATTCGTGGTATCTTGCCGGCCTTATTGAGACCATTAATTTGATATCGCGTACACTGAAAATTCGAATCCGATTCACTTTCGATAACACAAGTACATCTTCCGAACCTTTTCAACCTCCATCCAGTTTCAGCTCCTGAACCCAATTTTGGGTTTCAAATCCCATTCCGGAAGTGGGGCGTTTCGAAACCCAGCTAGAGGTCCCGAGAAAATTGTTTCGGGGTTCCTGACGCCAGTTTTAGTACTAGCGAAAGTAGTAACGAACCGATGAGGGAGCATATTGGCCAGGGGATGTGGGTGGTTGAATGATATGACGCAGCGTGTGGGAGCATGGTGGTGAGGGGTTATGAGTGGTTGAATGATATGGTTGGACATGCAGGAGTACCTTGGCGACGGGGTATGAGTGGTTGGATCGTGCTTACATAGCACTTGGGAAGCTCCCTTATTTCGAGGACACGCATGCCGCTCCTATTCCACATTGGACCGGGCTTTCGGAGGGCCATTTTCTTTCGCCAGAGGTGCCGTTCACCCTCGTCCCTATCTAGACCATTCGTGGATTCATGCTGCCCACTGACAGCGAATGCCCTTTGGAATTCTCTGACGCAACAAATATAGCAAACACCCTTCGCCTCACAGCCTAGCAGTATCTGGTGGGTGGTTGCAAAATGCAGGGAACCGCTATGTTGCATCCAAGCTTCATCCACTATGTCCACCAGGTGCTCTAAAGTCAATTGCAATCACGAATCCCGGTTCTGTCAGGCGTCATGGCCTCTCATTTGAACGTGCTGATACACCTGGCACATTTGTTCTAGGCGACGCATTGATTGGCTGATTTTGTACCAACGAATCGCATGTGAACGCAGGTCTGGAATGAGGGTCGGGGAGAGCGGCCTTCTACCGGGATGTTGGCCACAATTTTAGCTCTACACTTTTGTGGCGGTGGAGTTAATCTTTATGGCTTCGACAATTCTGCACAGTAGATCCTTTCTTCACATTTCCCTGCATGCTTGCATGGGCGCTCCGCTCAACACGGATCAGCTACATGAATGCGCCACGTGTCCGTTGAGCTGCGGCGGCACTCAACTCTTGCCTGAAATAGCCCCACGTTGCTGAGTCCACATTTCTGAAAAACGAGCTGCTTAAAGTGCAACATTTTGGTTTCATAACATGGAAGATGCTTTCTTACTTATGACAATGGAAACCACCAGAGACATGGGATGGCTGACGGGGAAATAGGTTGGTTGTTTGGTTATCAGCTTTTATTCCAATCAGTACCACTTGCCCGAAGATCGTTCAACTTTGCATCCCTGGGATGTTGAGGTAAGAGACTCTGGAGTGCGCTCAACCTGCTTGCTCCTCCCAGTGGTCGCCGTCAACTTTGATTGATTATACTGGGTGCTAAATTTTGGTGATTGCATAGCGCATTGTATGTTTATGGATAGTTAAGAATTGATTACATTGCTCAGTGAACGCTTGCGGATAACGTTGAAGCTTTTTTACAGAAATTTTCAAAAGAATGGCAACAATTTCCTTTGTGCATGAATCCTACATTTTGTCAAAGGCCTAACTCATTAATCCTTTTCATTAAATGTGCATTGATTGAGTGCACTGATTTACGATAGCCAATGCTCACTTTTACTGTAAAGTCCGAAAAATAGTTTACACAAGTGATAATGGAATCGTTGTGTTAGGCGAGACGGGAGAAGAGTGAGTTGTGGATTGTGGTTGTCGGCGGCCATTTGTGCGGGTCGGAGACTCAAATCATTGCATGACATCCTGTCTCGATTGTCATAGTGTCACGGAGTGTGACCCTAGAAGCCCCTAAAACTCGATTGTCATAGTGTCACAGAGTGTGACCCTAGAAGCCCTAAAACTCGATTGTCATAGTGTCACGGATGTGACCCTAGAAGCCCCTAAAGCGTGATGGTCATAGTGTCTGGGGTGTGACCCTAGAAGCCCCTAAAACTCGTTGCCGTAGCGTCTGAGTGTGACCTAGAAGCCCTAAAAACTCGATTGTCATAGTGTCACAGGGTGTGACCCTAGAAGCCCCCTAAAACTCGATTCTCATAGCGTCACCGGGTGTGACCCTACAAGCCCTAAAGCACGATTGCCATAGTGTCACGAGTGTGACCCTAAGCCCCTAAAACTCGATTGTCATAGCGTCACGGAGTGTGACCCTAGAAGCCCCTAAAACGTGATTGTCATAGTGTCACGGAGTGTGACCCTAGAAGCCCCTAAAACGTGATTGTCATAGTGTCACGGAGTGTGACCCTAGAAGCCCTACATCAGATTCATGACCTAATCAAACTGGAATTTTCGATGACGACGATGACTCGAAATTTTCGTGAGACACTGTGTATAAAACTATTTTCGATCTGACGGTTCAATTACACGTACACAGTCATCGGACGCAAATGCATCGGTGTTGGGAAGTTCGAAACTGTTTCTTAATCACTTTCGGCTTAAGTTTCAGCTCAAAATACACCGCTGCGGCGGACCTGGGTCAGCAGCAGCGGTGTTTTTTTTATCACATATCATTGCACTGCATACCATACAGCATATCACAATTGCATATATGCATACATACTACACTTGCAAACGCATGTCTACCTTCGCGAGATCATCTTCGGCTCATTTGCGCGAAGATGATCACGGGAGGGGTAGCCATCCGCACAACCCACCGCACGAACACACGTGATCATAAACGTGTGTTCACGCGCCCTGTATCACGCATAGTATGCAAGGGTGTTTCTAGGCTCCCAGGTTTGTTCATTTCGCTTGAGCGGATGAACAGTACTTGGGAGCTACGCGACTTCCCTTGATGGCCGCGTCAAGGAATGGTACATATACATTCCTTGACGCGACCATAGTACCGTGCTTGCTTAACGTCCGTTAAGCAAGCATAGTACAAGGCATACGATACGTTTCATATAGGTTTCATATACATAAAACGTTTGGCTGCAGATTTCAGCGCTCTCCGCAAACCCAAACCCAAAGGCATTCCGTACCCAAACCCATGCATCAAAATGAGAGCGCATGCGCACAGCACTTGCCCACAGGGCATACATATACCATATATATATCACATATAAAGAGTACCTACGGTAAGCTTTTTAAGCATCAGGTTGATTTTACCTTGTTTCTGGCCCCGCGGCATCATCCGCTTAAGCGCCCATCCCCGCAGTCCTACGTGTCAGGTGCGAATGGGGAAAAAAGCTGACCGTACGTCGACTCGGAAGGTCCTAATTGGTCGGTACCATATCCTGCTTCATCCTTCGGATGCGCTGTCATGGTCGCAAAAGCGCAAACACGACGTTTTCCGGGTATTTCTCTTTTGCTCGAATCCTCATTTGCCAAAGGCAGGCACTGCAATACATTTCATTAAAATGATTTTGTAAAGTGTTTAAAATGCATTTTGTGCTTTTACATGCTTTCTAAATTCATGTTTTTGATGAGATGTCCAGACTGTCTGTGCACGTCACCAAAAGGAAAGAGTCCTCTGGGTCGGGAGCGGTGGGAAGAGCAAAAGGAACAGAGCTGAACAGGCGTGTCGCTTCGTGGCTACTTGTACATCCTGTTTGTGTCACGGAGCTACATGTGTCATTCGGCTCTACTGCAGCAGGAGTCACGGATTCTGAAAGTCTGAAACCACAAAAATTCTGTTGCACTCCAATTTGAACATTTCTCTTTTGCTCGAATCCTCATTTGCCATGAAACCAAAGATGAAACTGTGAGGCACACACAAGAAATCTGATCTCTGTCACTGTGACCATGTTAACCAAGCGAAGTAGTAGTCCATGTCTGTGTCCCTCAGAGCTGTCGGGTCGATGTAGTGTTGCACTGCCGAAGAGAACTGTGACCAGCCTCCCAGGAAGCACACTTTCTCCATTGTAACACCCACAGCTCGAGCACACGTCGTGGCACCCTTTCGGGTGCTGTGTGCAGAAAAGTGACCTCCTTCAGGAGGTCTGCAGTCCAGCTCGCTGAGAGCTAGACCAATCCAGTCGTTTGCCACGGAAGCCTTGAAGTTCTTCGGGTCCTCGGGTAGCAGCCAGTAGCCGTCAGGTTGAGTCTTCGCAGAAATGCTCCAAGCTGTGTCACGGTAGAACTCCCAGTGCTCGACCAGCTCCTTCAACAGAGCCACCCCCTTCCAGGGGATCGTAAGGCGTCGCTTCACTCGATGGTGTCGCCGTCCCTTCTCCTTCAGCAGCACCACTGAGAACTCCTCGTCGCCACAATGAACGTGCTGCCGTGACAACGAGGTCCCCGTGTCCGGTCTGCCGAAGGTCACGAAGGCCACCACCACGTAGGTAAAGGCTCGCAGTAGCTGCAGCTCCTCAGGCGATCTCGGATTTAACTTCAGCGCTGCCTCGTGCACCCGTCGTACGTGTGCTGCTGGCAGCCACGTCCGCTGGGTCTCGATGTTCTGCTCCTGCACGGCCAGCTCCGCCTGGATGGTCGCCATCCCCTTCACAGCTCGGGTCACAGAGCGCCCCTTCGCCGGTCCAGGGTGACCAAGGTCCTCGTGGTAGTTGTTGATGGCGGACAGGTACGGCTGTAGTGATGCCGACTGGATGTTCCCGTCCTCCAACAGAGAGGCGATGTACAGCAACACAGTCGCCTCCGACGCTGGCAGCCACGGCCGTTGGTGCAGCTCACAAAATAAAATGAATCGCCGCGCCTTCGGTCCGTAGTTGTCCTTCGTCGTGTCCAGCAGTGCCTTTTCCTGCATCGACACCGCCAGTTCGGTGAGCCGGGAAGGTCCCAACTCACCCCTCCACCGCTCACAAAGTGAGCGCGTGAGGAAATTTTGTACAGCACCACCGCGCTTGTACTCTTCGTAGTTGCCTCCGCTGCTCCGCTCGGTGTTCTCGCCGTCCGCGTCTGTTGTCTCGTCCGTGCTGTTGATGATTTTGAAGTTCTCTTCGGACAAGTCTAGCGTCTCCTCGTCGCCGTCGTCGTACAGCACGTGCGCCTTCCCGTCCTCGTTGAACTCCTTCACCACACCCGGGTAGAAGCAGTCATCGTCCTCCCAGAACACCTCGATTTTCGTACCCACGGTCACCTTGCTTGCTGTCGTACTCGTAGCAGAGCTTCTTCGTACTTCAGCAGCGTAGTAACTCACGGGGCGCCTCGATGAAGAACATCACAGCGTCCCATTTTGAGGGCCCGAGCAGCTCGGACCCTCCCAGCCTGCTCGGAGTGAACAGGTCCCTGCGCCGCGGCATGATCACCACCTCGGTGGCCAGGGCTTCCAGCTCCCTGAACCAGGACTGTCCCGGCCAGTACGGAGCCACCACCGTAGCAGCGGCCCCCTCCTCCCGCAGCTTGTGCGCCACCTCGTCCAGCAGCGCCCACGGGGGGTTCACCCAATTGTTCTCCCCCCGCCAGTCGTACGTCAGAGAGTCCACACCTTCGCACTTCGGGTCTTTCCACGCAGCGTAGTACCGAGGAAGCTGCGCGGAGATCTCGGAAGCGAACCGGTCGACTGTGTAGGGCCCCCACTGCTTGTTGGCCCACACGAACCAGTCCCGATTCAGCCTCCAGTCGTCCAAATCCTCGCAACGCGAAAGGTTGTCGGCCCACACGTTGGCCTCGCTGCGGATGTACCGAGCCTGCAACTCGATGTCGTGCAGATCCAGTAGCAGCCAGAGTCTCCTCATTCTCCTCATCAGGTCCGGGTTTCTGGAGGTGAAGTGTGACAGCATCGCCACCACCGCCTGGTTGTCGCAGTAGAGTCGTACGACCTTGCCCTCCAGCTCCTGCAGGAACGCCTGTACGGTCTTGTACACGGCCTCCAGCTCCAGGTGTGTAATGTGCCAGCAGCGCATCTCGTCTGGCCAGAAACCTCGCGCGGGGAACTTCAGGTTCAGCACTCCTCCCCACGCCGTCATCGAAGAGTCCGTGTGCACCTTCGCTCTCGTCGGGGATCTCCAGATCTTGCGCCCGTTCCACCTGCTCATCACAGGCAGCCTGGACCACCATTCTAAGTCCCCCCGAGCTGAACGCGAGATTTTTACCTTCGCTCCCCAGCTGCGTTTCTCCGCCAGCACGAAGTAGAGCTCCCGTAGGTAGAGCCGCGCCGCTGGTACTGCCAAGTACACGGATTGGCAGAGTCCCGTGAAGGACGCCAGTCTCCTGGCAGGAATGCACCTCCGATTTCTCGCTGCGTCGCACAGGATCTCCTTCGCCTTGGTGTGGATTTTGTGCACCCGTCGTTCTGTCACACGGAATTGTCCCAGCTTCAGGTCCACCTCCAGCCCGAGGTGCTCCACCACCTGCGTAGGCTCCCAGTGGCCCTTCTTCTCGTTCCGCCGTAGGCCAAGTCGATGAAGCACCAGTTGAACTTTTTCTCGACGCAGAAAGCCATCTCGCTGAGAGTCGACCAACACCAGAAAATCGTCCATGTACGGTAGTACTCGCATTCCGCTGTGACGGTTCGCGTCCCCGCCAGCACCACCGGTCCTGCGACGGACTGACCATCGCTGTCGTACTGCGGAACCGTCCCGCAGTCTCTTGATTTCTCTGCGATCCTCCGCTGCCTGTGGAGAACGCAAAGCCTCCACCATCACGCGTACGAACTTGCAGAAAACTCTCGGAGCGTCGCTCCATCCGAACGGCATCGCTGAACATTGAAGCAGGTCCCCTTGCAGGTCGAACTGCATGAACTTCTGGAAGTCCGGGTGGATTCCCAGCGCGTGAAAACCGTCCTGGAGGTCGAAGCTGAAGCACCAGTCGCCCGGTTTCGCCAGTCTCCTTAGTTTCTTCAGCGTCTCCATCTTCACACGATTTTTTACACACCACTGGTTCAGCCATCGGAAGTCCACCACCAGTCTCCACTTGTTCGTACCCGGTTTTGGCACTAAAAAAGCGCGAGAAACGTGAGATCTTCTCGTCGCTCTCGTCCAGGCACCGTTCTCCAGCAGCCTCTCCTTCTCCGCGTCCAGCCACACCTGCTGCTGCCGCGTAGCATCCCTCAGTGACACCCCGTGGTCGAACGGAGGCGGAGGCTTGCGCTTCCACCTCAACTTCACCCCGTGAGTAATCCATTGCATCACCTCGGAACTGGCGCCCGCCGCGCGCCATGCTCCCCTCCGCTGTCTCACCTGCTGTTGCACGGTGAGTTTCCCCCGTCCAGCGCCCGGAGAGGGCTGTTGCGCTGGACGGGGTGGCGGCACGCACATCACGCATCGGCCGCGGGCTTTCCGCCCCGGCCTTTGCCGCCGCCTTTGTCGGTAGGCTGCTTCGTACCGTCCTTCTCTTTGTTCTTACGCTCCTTCCAGCGGTCGCGGTCCCGTGGATCTTTTACAACCCGCGTTTCCGCGCTCGCTGCGTTCTTCGACGTGATGTTCAGCATCGCCCTGCCGCGGTTCTTGTCGAAGTCGTTCAGCCATTGCTGCAACACCTCGTCCGCCACCACGCCGTCTGCTGCCTGGTACACCCTGTCCTCCACGAACTGCAGCTTTGCGCGTAGAGCGTCTGATCCTCCACGCTGCGAAGAACCAGGCTCCTGCTCCAGCTGCCCGCGCAGTTCCAGCATCGTCCAGCGGTTGCAAAGCAACGCGTAAATGCCGTGGACCGAGTTGGTAACTTCGTGGCAGTGTTTTTGCCAGTCTCTCAGCGTCAATCCGCGGTCTTCGTTCTCGTCCAACGCCTGGTTGCACGCGTTCACCACGTCGTGCAAGTAAGACAGCGCTGGAGCCAGAACCATGCACTCGTACTTCATCGAAGAGTTGGACTTCTTGGAGAGCGCGTCGTACGTCTTGCTGCCGTGCAGGTCGTACAACTGCGGCATCCTCGTTGTCAGTGTCGCCGGCCTCGGTGGGAACGGGTTGACGGAGGCTGCTGGCACGTAGTCCAGCTTCTTCCTTCTCTCCAGAAGTTGCTCGGCGGACTTGGCTGCGGATTCCGGGTCAGAAGTCCCAGGCTTCGCTGCCAGCTTCGCCTCCAGCTCAACGTTGATCTGTGCTTGACGTTGAAGCTCAGCACGCAGCAGTCGATGATCCTCTGCCTGCTGCTGTTGCATTGTCAGAATTTGTTGTAACAGCACGTCCTGAGTTGACGGTGCTGCCGGGGAAGGGGAAGCCTGCCCGATGTCTGGCTTCGCCGGGAGGGGAGGGAAATCCTCTGTAGACTTGCTCTTCGAAGAACCAGCCATTCTCTCTCCCTAAGAGGAGTAACAGTGAAGTCAATCGTACTGTCGTAGTCGCTGTGAAGCCGTCGTTTGAAGTCGTAACGCCGTCCCCGCGACTTCACTGTCAGATCTCCTGTCGTCGTTCGATCGTCGTCGTACAACCAAGTGGTCTAGTCACTACCTACTCTACTGTTTTACCGGTGAAACAGGTGAAGAAAATTACAAAATCGGATTTGCAGTGTGCCTCACAGAGTACCGTAGGTACCCGTGAAGTTCCTGTTTGCAAGAGCAAAAGGAACAGAGCTGAACAGGCGTGTCGCTTCGTGGCTACTTGTACATCCTGTTTGTGTCACGGAGCTACATGTGTCATTCGGCTCTACTGCAGCAGGAGTCACGGATTCTGAAAGTCTGAAACCACAAAAATTCTGTTGCACTCCGATTTAAACAATTCGCCTTTACCATGTAAACCACACTGTTATAAGCGAACAGCTCGATTTACTGTGACATGACGGTCAAATGACACTCCGTACATTTATACGAATTTTCATTCTAAAATATGGAATGAATCTGCTGTAAGCCACTAAAGCTCGATTGTCATAGTGTCACAGAGTGTGACCCTAGAAGCCCCTAAAACGTGATTGTCATAGCGTCACGGAGTGTGACCCTAGAAGCCCCTAAAACGTGATTGTCATAGTGTCATGGAGTGTGACCCTAGAAGCCCCTAAAACTCGATTGTCATAGTGTCACAGAGTGTGACCCTAGAAGCC
>LGRX02010484.1:0-20338 GCA_001247695.2 Cymbomonas tetramitiformis | reverse complement strand
CCCCCACCCTCCGGGCGGACCCCTTGGCTCAGTCCCCCTCCTGGTGCGAGGTTATGAACTCACCTCAACATCTGACGCGGGTGAGGACTCCTTTGCGGCGGCCGGTGCCTGTCAACCCCTCCAGCAGATAGTCCCCGTTAGCGCAAGCCCCGCTCAAAGCGAGCCCCCTTCGAACAGAGCCCCCTTTACATGGTCCGCCCTCCAAGCGGACCCCTTCGAGCAGACCCCCCCTGGTGCGAGGTAAGGAACTCACCCCATCACAATGCGGAAAGGGCCTGGCACCTCAAAAGGGGACTCACATTTACTTCATGCAAGGCCTCACCATCCGGTGGCTCAGGCGACTTTGACGAGGGCTCTGCCCGTGCTTCCGGAGATGCGGCTTGCCCATCCCCTGGCGCTGGGACGCTCATAGCATAGGAAAGAGGGAACGGCAACTCCGCTTGATCGGCATAAATTGGTACGCCATCGGAGGTGAATGCATAAACGACGTGTTGACCCGCCTGCGCTGCTACCTTTGCTGGAGCTTCGGAACATGCGGCCTGCACATCCCCTTCTTCTTCAAGTCCTGCGGTAGGGGGTTACTTTGAGGGGGCTTGCATGCGGAGGGGGCCTGCTTTGAGGGGGTCGACTGGAATGACAAGAGTGGGTTGTCCTGGGACTTAATGTTTAGGGGACTCACCACTGCTAGATCCGGCGTAAACCCCTTCCACGTAAGTGGTGCCGGGAGACCAGCGGCCGGAAAGCTCACGTTGGCCTTCATCATGTTACTTGATCCCTTCAACCGCACATACATGAACGTGCTCTTCCTCAGGGGAACATTGTGTGAGAGACCTTCAAGCTCCGCCGCCCGGTGGATGAGGAGGGAGGACCACATAAGAAGATGGTCCTTTGGCACCACCACTCGGACGGCAAGCGGTGGCACCTTCCCCGTCCGGTACCCCACTTCGGTGACATAGTCATAGACATGCACGTGGGAGTTGGGCACGAAGTCGATGGCGTAGTCGTCAGTGTGAGGCATCAACACGGACACGTCGGCGATTTCATCCGTGTCACAATGCCAGCCTTGCGCCTTAGCGCCGCCTTTGGTAATCAAATGGGCGGCGTCTTCCATTTGATATTGCTGCATATCTAACCCTCCACGGGCGAAGATTTCCTTCACCGTGGCTTGGAAAGGGTCGGTAGAGTCCTTTCCAAGCTACAATTACAAACCCGTACAACCACCATTGCTCAGCAAGAAGGCTATAACGGTATGTAATGGCCACGCTACGGAGGGCGTCATCAAGAGGGCGCTACCAGGAGGGCACCACGTGGAGAGTGCCAACTGGAACTAGGAGGGCGCACAATCTAGAGGTATAATTTATTAACATACCTTGCGTAACTCGCGGTGGTGGTCCTCCACGGTCTCCCAGTAGTCTTCCAGATGGAGGGTGTCACTCGGGACCCGGATGACATGGGAGAAGTTTTTAGCTGGTGCGGAAGAGTGAGGGCCACTGCATGTCTTCAGTTGAGCGGCGGATGTGCCCGGCATCAACCGCACCATTACCATGCCTGGGCTCTCCTGAAGGCTTAACAACGGTAGTTTTCCGTTGCTTGTCATATCCTGTTTACATCCGGAATCCCCGTAATCCACAACCCTACAAGCCGCACTACATGGTATGTACATGGTATGTGGAATGAATCGTACCATCATGGGGAGCTGCCAATGTGGAAGGGAAGACGTCGGTGTAGCCTTGACATCCAAACATTTCCCATAGGGAGGCCCACCCTCGCCAGCCCGTGGCTGAAACCCCCTCCAAAACCCCTTAATGCCTGTCACCCCTACCTGAACGATGTACCAGAGCAAAGCATTAGAGCAGAGCACCAGCGCAGTGCACCAGAGCAGTGCACCATTGCAATGCATCAGAGCAGTGCACCGGAGCAGAGCACTTGAGCAGTGTACCAGAGCAGTGCACCAGAGCAGTGCACCAGCGCAGTGCACCAGAGCAGTGCACCAGAGCAGAGCACCAAAGCAGTGCACCAGAGTAGAGCACCATTGCAGTGCACCATTGCAGTGCATCAGAGCAGTGCACCATTGCAGTGCACCATTGCAGTGCATCAGAGCAGTGCACCGGAGCAGAGCACCTGCGCAGTGTACCAGAGCAGAGCACCAGAGCAGTGCACCAGAGCCGTGCACCAGAGCAGTGCACCAGAGCCGTGCACCAGAGCAGTGCACCAGAGCAGTGCACTAGTGCAATGCATCAGAGCAGTGCACCGGAGCAGTGCACCAGAGCAGTGCACCAGTGCAATGCATCGGCGCAGTGCACCGGAGCAGAGCACCGGAGCAGTGTACCAGAGCAGTGCACCAGAGGTATTAAACTCACCGCAGGGCTGGTCATCTCAGGGTCCCGTTTTCTAGAAGAACGCGTGTACCGGGCATTGGTCTTCTTAGCCGATGCCTGTTACCCCCTCCAAAGCATGCTCATGCCTCTCATTCCAAATCCATAGTTTTCGGTAAGGCATTAAAGTTAGATGCTTCCACGGGCATGGAGACAAAACCTTCTACGCCTAGGACCAATGCAATAAGAACCGTAAATCTCACCACGAATATGTCCGAGGGCCCCATTAATTGGGCCCCGATGATTAGTTCAAAATGAATCGTCGGGTCCGCGTCGGATGGTGGCGCCCGCGGTTGCACGACCTCCATGTCATCTTCAACATGTCGTTTTTTCGGACACCACGGGTTGAACTGGGAGTCGAAGTCGCACCCCTCACGCATGGCCCACAGCTTCTCCATGATGGCTCCCACTGACGTAAGTGGTTCGAATAGGCCGTTACGTGGTAAGTGTGAGAATGGAGACCCGCCGGTCATTATGATGGACTCAGATGGCAATGGAAGTGGATCGGAAATTGCGTTCATGCCACTGGATGACGTCGCCAACAAGCGAACCGCGATGATGGACAGGCGTGCGTATCACATATCATGCCGGGGAAGGCATGCCTGCCGACGTTCTCAATGGCATCATTTAAGCGGATGCTCTCAATGAGCCCAACGTCGGCACCACGCTTATCACATGGAGCAGTATAGCCCCATCGTTCGAATTCATGCAGAAGTGTGTCTAGATTGTCTGAAGGGACATCGATGCTCAAAGGATGATCACACGTACTTAATTTAAGATATTTCAATCCATACACTACCGAGAAAAGCAACTTGCTGGTCTCCCCGTAGGGAGAATCCATGTGCAGCTTCCACGATGTAGTCACGGCATGTATGTCGTGAAATTCTGGAAATGATTCGTGGTCATCATCAGCAGAGTTCTTCTCTGCAAGCACAAAGAAGTCCGCATACAAGGAGAACAACACTGCAAACGCGTGATAAAAACCCGAACCGCACGACACAAAATGTTCAACAAGCTGGTCAAATGCCAACTTATCATCGTCACCGTCATAGTAATTTGCGGACAATGGGTACGATGATACCAATGATCTCAAGAGAAATGGTCGCTCGTCATATACCCATGAGATGCCACCGGATCGTGTCGTGTTTGCCGGCCAAACAAATGACAAGACGTGGCTAATGTTTGGTTTAGTTGATGTCAATTTGACGACTTCAACAGCCCGCTTGGCCATGTACAATGGGATGGCTTCTCCACGACTCAAAGACAACAGCAGAACACCAATGAGTTTTAGGTGTTCTTCTCGTAGGTTGTCCTCGGAATCATCCAGACAAAACGTGTCGGCCTACCCGACGATCCCCACATCCCATCCTATCGGTTGATTAGGGTCATTCCCCATAGCGAGCCCTGCACTATAAGAATGGGCCCACGAGTAAACAAAGGTGCCGTTTATACACTGGTGGGAGGTTTTACCTCATAGGCGATTGCTTGGGCATCATGTTCTGGAGAACCCAAGATGGATCCATCCAAATGGCGTAATGCGGCGGATGGCGGGGTTTTTAGGTTGGACAGCAGTTGTCGAACAGGATCGTTAGATCGGAGCGTTTCCGTTCTTGGAGTAGCACTTTCCGCATTGCCCATTTTTTTCTGAAGAGAAAGCTTTTTGTTATGTTTAGGTGGAATCTTCTGTTCACCCCTTCCCCACACCCAAGGGCAAATCTACTGCGAGAAGATCGATGTTCGGAGTATATTGTCAGGTGGTTGTCCACCATGTACCCCCAGTGGCATTCGTAACGGTCACATAGGATGCCCTTTTGGGTATGCGTGATCCCAGATTGTGTTGGACACCACCCAATTCCACGGCCCATGGTGGACACGCAAAAGCGGAGGTCAGCGCCTGGAGGGCGCATCAATTGTGTTCAGGCTATGAAAGCTCAGGGCCAGAAATGAGAAATCAGGGCATGAAATGAAAGTTTAGGCCCCGAAATGAAAGTTGATTTGAATCTTATACACAATTGAGATGTTTACGTAAGATCAATTAACGTGCGGGTCGGTAGCCAACATCTATTAATACGTACAAAGTAATCATTGTTTTTTGAACATATAAACGCGAGTCCCGAGTATAACATCTATCATTTATTCATCTTCGGAAACATATCCGTCGGACCCGGCTTCAGAGTCCTGCCGCCAGTTGCGTGCATTGCACCGACAGCGGATGCAGCACAGGGGCAGTCCGTAGTAATCAAATGATCCAACCCGCCGTGGTGTCCTGGTGTGACCCCCAATACGTAGGGGGACCCCATTCTCGTCCACGGGGTACTCTGGGTAAATGAGACATGCATAGCTATATGCAGCTGACCATGTGTCCTCGACATCTCCGTCGGGTACATGCATAATCAGAGCTTGTGACATTGCCTCATACTCCCTCTGTACCCGGGCCAGAGTGTCCACAATGGAGAACTCAAACTCGGGAGACTCTTCCGAAAGGTCTACCTGCTCCCTCATACCCAACCTTTTGAGCATCAAGAGCGCATCGAGTGAGCCTAATAAAAGGGCGCATCAAGTGAGTCCGGAGGGCGCATCAAGTGAGTCTGGAGGGCGCATCAAGTGAGCCTGGAGGGCGCATCAAGTGAGCCTGGAGGGCGCATCAAGTGAGCCTGGAGGGTGCATAAAGTGTGTTCGGGCTATGAAAGCTCAGGGCCTGAAATGAGAAATCATGTGCATGAAATGAAAGTTTAGGCCCCGAAATGAAAGATGATTTGAATCTTATACACAATTGAGATGTTTACGTAAGATCAATTAACGTGCGGGTCGGCACGGGTTGTACAAACTCTACGTCTATGCCGTCTAATTGCAAATCACTCAACAGGTGCAAGCGGTATGGGCTCCCCCTCCGCACATACAGATCTACATGAGTACACCTATTTGAAAGATGTAGCATTAACACGAACGAAAATCGTTGTTCGGAGTATATTGTCAGGTGGTTGTCCACCAAATACCCCCAATGGCATTCGTAACGGTCACACAGGATGCCCTTTTGGGTATGCGTGATCCCAGATTGTGCTGGACACCACCCAATTCCACGGGCCATGGTGGACACGCAAAAGCGGAGGTCGTGTTGAGTAACATTGCCGCTCGTGGCCATGGCCAATGCCCAGATGAAACATTTTCCATCTTTCGGAACTTTCACAAGCATCCACTTCCGGAGAAGGTAACCCTACAACACACAAGCCACACACAAGACACACACGACTAAACACGGTTTTCGGGGCCTGAAAATGGTTTTCAGGCCTTGAAAAGGATTTTCACAGTAATATAGCAGTATCGGTCACATCAAAACTGTAACAGTAACTACTATAGTACCTTTTACGGTAGGTTCATCTTCATCTCGCACATTTATTTGAAATATTACCTTTCACTTCAAACACTTCTCTAAAAAAAAAAAAAAAAAAAAGAGACACCCTTGGACGGGGTGTGGGGCTTTGTGAGTCCCCTTGACTCTTTCTTCTTTGTCCCTTAGTCTGGTTCCTTGTCTACTTTCGTCCTATATAGTCTGTTTAGGCTTACTGCAAATCCTGTCGCTAGGTCATGTATTTTCCTGAGTAGGTGTAGGGCTTCTTGTTTGTCGAA
Source organism: Cymbomonas tetramitiformis (assembly GCA_001247695.2). NCBI lineage: Eukaryota > Viridiplantae > Chlorophyta > Pyramimonadophyceae > Pyramimonadales > Pyramimonadaceae > Cymbomonas > Cymbomonas tetramitiformis. Next base: position 14,336 of record LGRX02010484.1, on the reverse strand, counting down.
TCCTAAATGTTTGGTCAGTATTTTCTCCGTGTGTTCGTATATCGTTCCCGTATTGCCGAATACCATCACGTGTAGCGTTACCTTGTAGCCATATAGTTCTAGTAGCTTTACTAGCGGTGTGTATTTTGTGTACTTCGTCTTTAGTGCTTCCTCCCAACTCATTTCGTCTGTGTATGTTACCTCTATCAGGTGTATGTGGCCCGCTTCCGTCATTGCCTTTTGGTGTGTGTACCCAGGCTGCTCATTCCCCTTTTCAGTTCCCTCAAGCATTACTATGTCCACGTAGTGTGGTATGGTGTCCTTTCCGTGTTCTGGTGCCGGTGTGTTTCGTCCGTCCAGTCTGCATTGCCCCCTTGTGAGGAGGAAGTCTTCTATTGGCCTCCCGTTGTTCATTCCTTTCCCTTTTTTCCCCGCATGGGTTCTTATTACACATCCTCCTTTCCTGCCTTTGCTAATTGCTTTCGCTATCATTTTGGTGGTCTCATCCGACCTGCTTATTACCATGTTCTTTATCTCCCTCTCTGTGCATCCTCCCAGCACATGGGCTGTGCGTATGAATCCTCCCGCGTTTACTTGTCTGGGCATCCCGCAGCATTTGCATTTTTGCGGCCTTCTCCCTCCTTGCTGCTTTTTGTATGGTCCTGCTGGTAGTTTGTTCGCCCGGCATCTTAGCAGGACTGTCACGTCTTTCTCGTTTAGGTATTCTGTTCCCTTCTTCCAGTATTCATTAGAGAGCTTGTGCATGGCTTTATCACCTTTCAGGTGCTGCATGTATTTTTCTGGCTTTTCTTGTGTTGCTGTCAGTATTTTTTCCCTCGAGGCCTTTCTCCATTCCTTCACTTGGTGTACTTCCTTTTGCGCTGCTTCCTGGTCCTGTACCATTTCCTGGAGTGCTCTCCATTCTTCCTGTGCTTCCTCCTGTTGTTGGGCCATTTCTCTGAGCTCGGCTGCGGTGTCCTGCTGTGTTGTCATGTCCACATTCTGTGTTTCCGGTAGCATCAGTTTCTGGGTTGACCCTTGTGCAGTTTCTCCTTGGGCTTCCCTCGGCCCTTCAGCTTCCCGTAGTGGTTGGTCGGGTTCTGCCTGGCTTTGGGTTCTTCTTCGTTTTTGTCTTTCTCCCTGTTCTAGTGCCTCCTCTTTCCGTATTGTTCTTGTCTTCCATGCCTGTTCCTTATTCATTTCTACTCCCCGTGTGCTCTCTCGCCCTTGCCCCCTCTTTTGTTTAGCTTGTTGTGCTGTTTGTACTTGCTGCTCCTGTATTAATGCCTCCTCCTCTAATCGTTCCATCCTCTGGAGTTCCAATTCCTCTTCCTGTTCCTGTTGCCATTCTGGTTCGTCGGGCCAAATGTCTGCCCAGGCTGTTTCTATTTCAGTAGGCTCCCGGTTTTTTTGTGCGTATTCTGCCTCCGTTCTCTCAATGCGTTGTCTTTTGGTCTCCCATTCTTCTGGCCCGGTTTCTAGTTTCCTTTTTAGTCTTTGTATTATGTTTGTTTTTCCCGTCATTTTTGCCTCCCTCACCTTTTTTGTTACATGGTTGAGTATTGCTTGGTGTCCTTCCAGTTGTCTACCTGTGGCCTCGCATATTGCCAGTAGCATCACTGTATCCGTGTTGTCGTGGTTGAGGCCGTATTCCCCTTCTTCACAGGCCCTTTTTGCCACCTCGTCCGCCATTTCATTCCCATGTATTCCCACATGCGCTTTAACCTTATATAGGGCCACTTTTGTTCCTTCCTTATTTAGCATTTGTATTTGTTTCATTATTTTCCACAGTAGGTCCCTGTGTACATGCCTTTCCAGCGTGTGCGGCCTTCTTTTCATGTTTTGTATAATTTGGTAGAGGGAGGTTAGACTATCCGTGCATATGCTGACTTTTTCTTCTCCCGAGTTTGAGTCTAGTGTCAGTGCCATATATATGGCAGTGAGCTCCGCCCTGTTAACAGTTTGGCAGCGTCCGTCCCATCTTTGCATGTGGTTCATTGCCCGTTCCCCTCTTGGGTCCCAGACACCTGCCGCCGTTACTTCCTCGACTTCCCCGTTTTCCTTTTTGACTTTTCTTTGGCTTCCATCTGTGTAAATCATATTGTTTCTGTTATGCCTCCTGCGGGGCTCTGGGTATCCTTTTCCTTGGTTGTCCCACCTGCTTTCTGGTGGTGGTTCTGCTTTCTCCATTTCACCCCTTTCCCACTGCAGCCATTGTTCTCCGTTTATGTGCTCGTCCGTTGTGTCTGGGCCCGCAAATTGCAATGCCCACCTTCTTAGGGCGTCTCTGTTTATTTCCTCCCTACCCCACGTGGTGTTAGCTCTTAGTACGTCCATGGTCGTTGGCCTAGGCCCCCTGTCCCCTCCTCTGTGCTCCCCTTCTTTTTCCCTGTCTTCCATCCACCGGTCAATTATCTTCTCTGTGTGGTTTTCCAAGTGGCCGCCTGGTAGTGCTTGCATGACCGGTAGTTCATGGTTCATCCATGGCGCGGAGTCTATGACGCAATCCTTCTCCCATTCTGTAATTGACCTAGGTCGCCTGTCCGCATCCTTGAGGGTGAGAGGCCTGTGTATGTAGCATGCTCTGCCTATCGTCCTGACTTTGCTTTGCGGGCACTTGAGAAGGGCCTTGCTGAATATGTCGTGGGTTTTGAGTGCGTCCGGGCAGTATTTTCTCCATCCTGCCGCATTCGCTACTACCAGTATTCTCATGTTCCAGTTGCATTGTTTGGGTTTCTGTAGGTTGCCTTGCATCCAGTGGTCGGGTGGTAGGAAGGTGAACTGCCCTTCCTTTATCTCCAGTAACTCGTGTACCCTGTATCCCATGTGCTTATTCAGCAGTTTTCTATACGGGCTTTTGGCATATGTGGGGTATATTCCTACCCCCAGAACGGGTTCGACCGTTTTTGTGGAGTTAATTGCCTTTTTCAGTGCTTTGTAGAGGTCCCCTGCTGTGTACTCTGGGTTGAATTGGTATGACCCCAGTTTTTCCCATTGCTCTTCCCATGCCGAGCCTACAGCCCCAAATACCGAGTCTCGTGGGTATTGCGAGTAGTACGTTCTGGTGTCTTTGTGTACATTAAGTGGGGAGGCGAATACCTCTGTTTGGACTCCCATGGCTGTGTGTACCGCCTCCATCATTTCCGGAGGGAAGGTCCAGTGGTTTTGGAGATTCCTTTTTCTGTGTTTCATCTCCGCCTTGCTGGAGTACCTTATCAGCAGTTGGGCTATTTCCTCCTCAAAAGTGTTTACATGTATTTTGTGTTCTACACTTAGTTTCAGCCTTTTGGCCAGTTGTTTCTCTGTTGGCCTTTGTGCCGTGCTGTCCCCCACCGCCTCGGCATATCTGTCGTACAATTCTCTAACTCTTACCGTGCTCAGCGTGCCTATAAGGCTTCCCTCCGGCTCATAGCAGTAGGTGGTGTCACCTTCCGTGCGCAGTTGTCTGTTCTTCACACCTGGAATGTGCCTAATGTCCTGGTCCGGGTTCGTTTCCCTTGTGCATATTTCCAGGTGCGTTACTTCTTTCCAGTACCTCTGTTCGCCGTTCGGTTGTCCTGCCAGTATCTCTTCAGCGGGCTCACGTTTGGTCCTTTTGTCTCTCTTGTCATTCTTCCATTCTTCCACTAGGTTTTTCCATCCTTGGTCCGAGGAGTGATTGTGTTTGAGCAGGTGTGTTCTTACTGTTTCTTCTGTGCTCCACGTCGTCTGTTCGTTTCCTTCACCATCGGTCCACCGTATTTCGTACTGTGTTACTTTCGAGGTCGAGTCTGTGTAGTTTTGCAGGTACTGTCTCGTTGCCAGTATCCCGGCGGGCGTGTAGTTTCCCTCTTGTCCTAGCATGTCCATTCGGTCTTCCTGTGTCGACCACTGGCCTCTGTCCTGTTGTCCTGACTTCCTCTTTACTCTCCCCCGTGGGGGTCTGGTGGTCATCACGTCGTCTTCCTCCTTTTCTTGGTCGGTTTCTATGCCCAGAACTTCCTTCTCATGTTCCGTCCACTCCACCTCTGACTGTTCGAAATGCTTCGTTTGGTTGGCTAGCGGGTATATAGACAGTAGTTGCAGTATGTCCTTCAGACTGTTTCCAGCCTCATGCAGCGCCTTTATTTGTGCCGGCCAGTCGCTTATGTTTTCCATGCTTACCGTACTTTTGGTGTACCTCTCTAGCTCTCCTGTTTTCCGATCCTGTATGTATTCAGGTTTCAGCCTTCTGTTCCACACATGGTCCCAGTGGTCCCCTGGTTTCTTAATGTCGTTGGGTTGTGCTTCGCAAATGTATGGGTATAGGTGCAGCATTCCCTGTGCTATCTTTGTTGCCGTCTTGGTGTCGTGTTTCCTTCCACCTGTTGCTTTCAGTGTTTCTATTGGTATGGCACTTTTCCCGTCTGCCGTGGTTAAGTTCTTGAGGTCCGGGTAGTTTCTGAATAGTGTGAGTAGTTTGGTAAAGTTTATTTGCTTAGTGGCTTGCTGAGTTTTCGTTTCCTGTATTACATTTACTGTTCCCATTTTTTCAAAGCCTGTCGTCGCGGGCTGCGACTGTGGGTCTCTGTATTCTGTATCCATTATCCTTTGGTGCTTGGTCGTTCTGGTTGTGCCCTCCATTTCCGCGTTTGTGTATACCCTTTTAGCCTTTCCCAGCTGCCTCATTATAGGTAGTGTTTCTTTACCCAGTTCCTGCATGTGGTTTCCCACTCCTTTCACGCGTATTCCATATTCATTCAGAGCATTCATCTTCCTCAGAGTGTTCGTTTGTGTCTGCAGTCCCATTTTTAGCTTGCTCCTTGTGCTGCTGTGTCCCCTTTCTTCGAAGTGTTTTTCCAGTAGCCCGGCTGTGGACCTGCTGACTTGTGACATTCTTTGTCTGGTTTGAAGGTTTCTCTCCCTTTTGCCGTATCCCATCTGGGCCCCTTTGTCTTCCTCACTCTGAACAGCGCCTGCCAGTCCCGTGTATACTTCCTGTGCATATATTGCCTGTAGGGACTGGAGCCCCAGTCCATATTCCTCTTTTTCCTCCGTGTTTAGTTCATTGGGCGTACCATTCGCGGGGAGTCCATATATTCTTTTCATCGCGGCCCCCAGCTGGTTTTCTGCCTTTTGTATTTCACCCTGTGTGTATATCCCGAGGTGGAGTCCGTATTTGAATTTCCCCAGTATGGCCGACTTCAGGGAGTACTCTTTTTGTCTTTGTGTGAGGGGGGTTGCCAGTAGTGCGTCTATTCTTCTTTTGAGTTCCTGTAGTGACTTTCTTTTCTCCTCTTTCCATGTCCCCAGCATATTGAGTAGGACCCCCAGGTATTTGTAGGTATCCCCGGCTTTAAGGACTTTTAGCGTTCGACTTCCGCATTTCACCCCTTGGTGCCTACTTTCTTTCACATTTTTGTTGCCATGTTCCACCCCTGTTATCTTTGTTTTGTCCTCGTTTATTCTGAGTCCACTCCAGTCTCCAAATGCCGAGAGTTTCTTTAGCTGTTGCTCCATGCCTGTCATTAGTTTGGTTAGTATAATTAGGTCGTCCACAAACGCTCCGGAGGAGGTTCTCAGTTCCCCTCTGAGCTCCCTGTCAGTTGCATACCTGTGCTGGTATCCATGGTCCCCCACCTCTAGCCATCTAAGGAGAGGTTCCAGGTATAGTATGAACAGTAGCGGGCTCATGCTGTCGCCTTGCAGAATCCCCCTTCTTATTGGCACCTCTTCCGAGACCTGGTCCCCTACTTTTGCTCTCATTTGCATGGAGTCCTCCTCGTTTTCGCCCAGTATGTCCCTAACAGCTTCGGTAAGTTGTGGTGGCACCCCTAGGTGTTTTAGTGTCGTAATGAGTCTTTTGTGGTCAACCGAGCCATACGCATTTTCGAAATCCACGTAGGTTGCATGTAGGTTTCGTTTGGAGAGGTTGGCGTCTTCAATGGCATTGGTTACCCTGGTGAGTTGCTTCATTGTGTTGTGGTTTTCCCTTGAGCCCTCTTGTGCTTCCGAGAGCATGCCGTTTATTTCACAGAAGTCAGCTAGCATTTTTGTGAGTACTGTAGTGTATAATTTGAACAGGCAATCCAGTAGTGCTATAGGTCGGTAGTTTTTTTGTTTTGTTACTTCACCCTGCTTGTGGTGGAAGCAGAAGTAGCCTTTTTTCCATGGTAGGGGGGTGTGTCTATGCTCCCACATTAATTTCATGAGTTCACACAGTTGGTCGTGGAATCTGTCCGGCATCTGTTTCAGTATTTCATTTTGTATCCCCATGGGCCCGGCTGCTTTGTTGGTTTTCATTTTCTTCACCGCCTGTCGATAGGCCTCTTTGTCCACATTCAGGTTTACTTTTGTTTGGTCCGGCCTCTTGCATTGGTTTTCCTTCATATAGTTCTTGTACCTTTCGTCAAGCCAGGGTGGTGTATCCTTAAGTCCTTTCTCTGGTTCCTTCATTTTGTATGGTTCCGACCACGCAATGTGTTCGCCCATTGCCTGTGCCACTTTTTGGTGTCCTACCACTAGCTCTCCCTGTATGGTTTCCATCGCTTGTATTGTCGTAGCTGGTGCTGTTCCATTTTCTATCTCTTTTTTGTATATCAATTTATGGTAGTGCTTTATGTTGCCCCAGTATCCTTCTCTCATTTTCATTCTTGTTTTCTGTTTTCGGTTTACTTCGTGCTCTTTAATGCACTTCCTTGCCTCTTTTGTCGCAAGCTTTTTCTGTTCCCGTTCCCATTGTTCCCATTTCCTCATTTCGCTTGTTCGGTTGTCAAAATCTTCCGTCCGTATTTCCTCGGTTACTTGTTCTCGTTTTTCTATGTCCTTCTTCCATAATGCTATGTTCTCACGGCACCTGTTCCTTTCTTTCAGGTGGCCGTCCCTTTCCTTGCGGAGGGTTTTTGGGAGGTGTAGTCCATGTTGTTGTTCTGGTGCCGCCGCTTGTTTCGGTAAGTTGACATCCATCATTACCCTGTCTCTTGCTTCCCCCATTATCCTTGCAACCACCCCTCCCGCGTAGTCTATTGCCCTTTTTCTGTGCCTCGTGCTGGTTGCTGTTTTTATTCCGTTTATTGCTTCCTGCATTTCATCTTGTAATTCCTTCGTATATGCAGCGTCCAGTGTTTGCCTGAGGGTGTTCCCCTCTGCTTCTGTTAGCGGGAGTTTCAGTCTGTCTGTTTTTGCATGTTGTGGCTTTTGTGTCGTTGGTCGGTGGGTCCCCCAGGCTTTTAGGTCCAGTTGCGTTGTGCAGACCATTTTGTGGTCGCTCGTGTGTAGCTCGGTGAGTTCTCCTGCCGTTGGTTGCGTGTAGTATTGTAATTCTGCTTTGCTTGCTAGCATTCTGTCTATGTTACGTCGTTCATGCCATGTTAGTGTTGTTTCCCTGGTCCCTCCCACATCTTGCAGACCCGTGGCTTCCAGGGTTTTGTTCCATTCTTTGTCCCTGCTGTTTTTCGGTGTTCCCGTCGTGGCATTCAGGTCCCCACAAATTAGTACTGTTTGTCCTACCGCATTTTCGCTGGCTGTGGTCACCATCCGCACATACTCCTGTATGCCATTCCTGGCCGCCTCTCTGTCGAGTTCCCCTCGTCCTGTCTCTTCCGCCACGTCATTCCCTTCCACCGGGTAGTACACCCCTATCAGGTGTAAGTATTTTCCTCCCGGAAAGTGGAGCAGCGTGTGTGTGAGTACTCCTCGTAAATGCGGTACCTGCACCTCGGTGTAGTTATGTGGTTTGGCATATTCCCCTGTGAGTATTACGGCAAGGCCCGCCGTGCGGTTGCTCTCTTCTCCCTCCCCTTCCTCTGTTGGTATGCTTGTGCATATGTTTGACTGTTTTTTGTTTCTGAAGTGTCTTTTTATTTCCTCATTCGCAGTCTTGGTTTCTGTGACTATTGCTATATCTATCTCCCATTTTTTCATTTGTTCCTCCAGTTCGTATAGTGAGTGCCGGGCGCCCTGTATGTTCCATGTTAGGAAATTTATGGTGTGTTGTTGTGCTTCTCTCATTTCTTCAATGTTTAGGTTCTCCGTTTTTGGCATGTTCCCACCCCATTGTTTCAGTGCCTCCAGGGACCCTTTGGTTTCCTCATTGTCCCTTTTGTTCATTTTCGTTGTTGTAGTAGGTGGCGGGTATTTCCTGGCGTTCGCGGGAGGCCTCAGCTTTTTTCCCGTCGCCGTTCCCTCCTCCTTCTTTAGCCTTTCGTTCGCTTGTTCTTTGCTTATCGGACGGAACCGTAGCGTGGCCTGAACTAGCTTGTCCGTGGTACTTGTGTTCTTTTCTTCCGTTGCTTCGCCCGTGGCGTGTTGCTCCGTAGTAGGTGCCCTGCCATCTTCCTTCGGTTCGTCACTTTTTATGTCCTCCTCGGCCAGCCCAGTTGTTTGTTCTGTCGTCCGCCGCATCTCCCGAGTCTCCCCCTGCAGCCGTGCCGTGTTTCTAGTCCCGAGTTTGAAGTGTCCTGGTTTGCCATCAACATGCCAGTATTTCCAGCTCCCCGCCACTCTTATCGCTTGCTCACCTTGACTGAATTTTCCCCATTCTGGTGGTGTGCTATGTGTTTTTAGTCCACTGTATTTAACCTTTTGCAGGTCGTAGGCTTCTCGCAATATGGTCCAAACATCTATAGCTATTAGCAGTTCGTCCTGTTTTTCTATTCCTCCAGTAGGTAGCCACACATGCGCCTGCATGTCCTGGCGTGTTATTGTGAGCATCACCATTGCCCATTTTTCTCCATCTCTTATTGCTATTTGGGTTCGGCCATCTGTTGACAGTTTTCTCATTGTTTCACCTATGAGGGCTTCAGTGTCTTGTTGTAGCGCTTGAAGTGCTTCCTGAACGTTCATTATTGTTTGTATGCCCACCCCTTGTTGTCGCATTGTGTCCTCCACCTGTTCCCCTGTGCGGCCACGCTCCACCTCCCTCATGAAGGCATCCGCCGCACACGTTCCTTGGGTTCGCGCCTGTTTTGCCCCAGTCCTTTTTGCTGGGTCCTCCCTTGTCAGCTCAACTTCATCCGTGTCCTGTTCTGCATGTGGCTTATTTTCCCTCATTATGGCCGACTTTATCTTTGGCCTGAATCTGTCTCTGCATCTGTTCACTATTTCCGTGGTGTGTAGTGTCACGCATTGACTGGTTTGGAGTGTGTTCGTGTACACATGTTGTATCCAGGCTCCTTTCCTTTCTAGCAGCCACTGTTGCCATAGCTCCGCAACATATATCACCCAGACGCCGCAGCTGAATGCATCGTGTTGGTGCCTGTCGTACATCGGCGTGGCTCTAGCTTCTAGGCACCCCATTGACTCCTTGTTGCCCGTTACCCATGCACTCACTGCTACTTGCAGTTCCTCCGCCATTCCCGTGTGCCCTTGGGCGGTTTTCTTCCGTGCCTGTCTTTCCATGCCCATGGAATCGTATACATAGGCCTGCAACGTGCGGTTACCTTTTGCGGCGCAGACTCCTACCATCAGTAGTAGCCAGTGTCCGTTTCCTACTACTGGTATCTGGGTGCCACCCTTTTTGGCGACTTTTTCCTTTATCATTTCCAGAAATTTTTTGTCATTTTCCCTCAGCATCTTCATTATTTCTTGCACGGTTGTTGAACCCGGAGGGTTGTCTTCCAGTGTTTCGAGCGCAAGGTCCACTTGGTGCATATTCAGTTTCCCATCCTTGGCAAATATTCCCTGCGTGACAGAATTCTTGGGGTACTGTCCTTCCATTTTCTCGCTCGAGCGTGTTCCCCCCCCTATATGTGAGGGCTGTAGTTTCGCTTCGGCATTCCTACCCGCCTCCTCAACCTGTTCAGCTTTCCCGTCGGGTCTTGCGCCCAAGGCTTCTCCATTTGCCACCGTCGGCTTTTCACTTACTGCTTTGACCTGCGGTACCTCTTGTCGAGGGTTTTTTATTGCTAGTTGTGCCTGCTCCTTCCGTTTAGCCAGAGCGCCCAGCACATCTAGTGTTACATGCATGCTCATTATTTGGGCCCCCACCGTTCTCGCTATGTTTTGGCCTTCCCTTTCCATTCGGCGCATCTCGCCATGTTTCCGCGCCCACTTACTGTTGTCCCTGTCCTTTGTTTCTTGCCTTACTACCTGGTTGCTCCTGACTAGTTGTGGTCTGTCATATTTGGTGCGTTGTACCCACCTGCATGTTTTCCCCTTCGCATATTCACTCCAATATCTCCTTCCTTTTTTGTGTGCATATGCGTGCTCCCGCCGGTTTGCCCGTAGGTAATATGTGGGGTTTCTTCCGAAGTTCGCCCTTCGTCCCCCCACTTCTGTTGCGGCTAACCACCTGGGGCCCTTTGGGGGCTTTTCCTGTGTTGTTCCTTGGTGTTGGTCGTTGACTCCTGTTGGCATTTCTTCATTTCCCTTTCCAGTTTCAATTGTTTGCCGAGTTTTTGCTGTTGCTGCTGTGCTCCATTTCCGCACGCACTGTGCTGCATGCTCCCTTTCCGGAGCTTCACCCAGCACTCCCGTTTCTGCCCTCCTGCTAGCCTCCTTGCATTTTGTCACCCGCACCCTTTGTGTTGGTTTTCGTGCTGGTCTTTTTCGCCCGTTAATGTTACTTTTCGTTAAGACCGTAATCACAACGCAAATTGCAAGTATCGCTTTTATTGGTGCGCCTTGTGAGTTATCTTCATGTCTATTATTCGCCACGCATCTCCTTTGGTTGTGTTCCCCTTCCTCCGTACTGCCTCCCTTGTTACGCGTTACACACTCCTTCCGTCCCCTTGTACTCTCCTTACTGCTTTTCTGAGCTTCGTTTTCCTCAAACCTTAGTTGTGTATGCTCTATGGGTGCCCCTTCAAAATATTTTCCCTTTTGGGCCGTTCGCACAAAACTTCGTTTTTGTACGTGGAGCCCCTGGAGCAATTCGTTAATTGTCCAATGTTGTCCGTTCACGCTCATTTTCATTTCATATACGTATTTCACCATTTGTAGGCCCTGTGTAAAATATTTCCGTCTAATTTTGCTGTTATGTGGCCCTATTGCCCTCCCTTCCTGTAGGTAAGCGCTCTTTGGTTTAGGGTTTCCCCTCATTTCCTTGCATATAGTTGTGCAGGTTGTTGTAGTCGGCCTTTTCCCGTTCAATGTACTTTGTGGGTTCCTTTTGTTGCCATTGTCCCCATCGTTCTGCCAGCGTGCTTGTTCTCCTGTCTTCGCACTGTTCTCCTTGTTACGCGTTACATGTGCCCGTGGTGTCGTCCCGTCCTTTATGCAGCACATCTGGGCTGTATCCTCCCCAATATGTTTTCGTGTTTTACCCTTGGTTGTCCTCTTAAAATATTTCTCTGCTGGGGTCGTTTTTACAAAACTTCGCATTTTTACGTAGAGCTCCTGGAGCAATTCGCTAAATGTCCAATGTCGTCTGTTCAAGCTTGTTTTTATTTTACATTCGTGTTGTACCATTTGTAGGTTCTGTGTAAAATATTTCCATCCAATTTCGCTGTTATGTGCCCCTATTCCCCCTTTCTCCTGTAGGTAAGCCCCTTTTGGTTTAGGGTTTCCCCTTATTTCCCTCCATATAGTCGTGTAGGCTGTTGCAATCAGCCTTTTCCCATTCAATATATCTCGTGAGTTCCTTTCGTTGTCGCTATCCCCGTCGTTCTGCCAGCGTGCGGGTTCTCCTGACCCCGCATCGCTTTCTGTGTTACGCGTTACATTTGCCTGCAGCGTCGGCCCGTCCTTTTTGCCACATGTTTGGGCTACGTTTTTCTCAATCTGTTCTTGTGTGTGACCCTTGGTTGTCTCCTTAAAATTTTGCTCTGTTAGAGTTGTTTTTACAAAACTTCGTATTTTAACGTAGAGCTCCTGGAGCAATTCGCTAAACACTGAAGTTCGCCGGTTCCCTCTGTAAATTTGCGTACTGTATGTCCATTTGTAAAATAGTCCCCCCAAGAGTTTTCCTGTCGAGCCTTTCTGTGCTACTCCCCCCAGGGGCCTTTTGGTACTCAATTTACTTAGGGTGGCCTTAGGGTTTCCTCTATTTTCCTGTGTACCTATAGGGCCAGTTTTTTCACCTTCCTGTCCATACAATTGTTCATAGTTTCGTCTTATGTTTGTTCCCTCCTTTTGCTTCTTGCTTTGTGAGTTATTACTGCAGTTTCTGTGGGCCTTGTGTCGCCATTTCTTGTTTGTAGCTACAGTCTTGCTCATTATTCCAGGGTGCATGTCATTGCACCTTCGGTTGCTTAACATGCTGTATGTGTGCTTAGTGTTATGTCCTACGGCCCCGGTTTCGGTTTCGGCTGCTGTTCTGCTGTATCTGCTTCTGTGCAGTGCTTCTGCCTCGTTGGCAGTGTGGTGGCGGTTGCTGTTTTCGTTATTCTTGCCAGTGTATTTATGTTCGTCGGTTTTTAGCTTGCAGGTATCAATTATTTGGAGCATAAGTTCACAACGATGGCACTGAGCAAGGCAGGGATTTATGGGTACACCCCAGTTGCTTATTAAACACTTCTCTATTTTTATAAAATATTTCTTAAAATTCTATCTTCATTCATATATGATTTGACTCATTAGACTCTTACGACAAGTCTATAAATGTATCTTGTGGTACAGGGATAGGATACTCAATTAGAGCGATTCTCGTTCGTGTATTGCCGACATTAGTATTCAAATGGTTTTTTCAAAGAAAGTAAATAAGTCTTCTAGAATTGACCACTCCATTCAATTCCTAAACCTAATAACTCCAAGTTTATACTGTAGTCGTTTTCGTATCTTCCCCATCTTCCGGTATAATACCACACATGCACGTCACGCAACCACCTAGTGATTACATATGCGTGATCATTGTATGAATGTGAGTCCATGTTCTCAATGTAGAAAATCTCGAAAATACGGGAAGAATGATCAGTTGAACGCCCATAGATGAAGGTATATAACTCAGGTGAGTATAACCGACGCGCATGAAATGCCAACGATACCGGCACCATGATCTCAACTAAACGAGATTGTGCATAATCGTAACGACTTATCGGAACAATCTCTTCGAGTGCCCACATAAATCTCTCCTCGACCCAATCACGAAGAAAATTTCGTTCTCGGAATTCACGGATGCCTCCATATTCAATGCGCATCCATGGTATAACGACATGGAACAACGCCTCGAAAAATATGTCGTCTTGGCTCTGAAACAGGCAACAAGCCAAAATAGCCTGAGAAAAGCTAAAAAAGGTTCATGGGCCTAATAACGCGGTCTAGATATACTTCCGGTGAATACGGATTAAAAGGATTAAAAGGGCCTGAAAATGGTTTTCAGCCCCTGAAAATTGTTTTTCAGGGGCTGAAAATGGTTTTCAGCCCCCTGAAAATGAGTTTTCAGGCCCTGAAATGGTTTTCAGGCCCTGAAAATGAGTTCTCAGCCCCTGGAATTGCTTTTCAGGCCCGGAAAATGGTTTTCAGGGGCTGAAAATGGTTTTCAGCCCCTGAAAATGAGTTTTCAGGCCCTGAAAATAGTTTTCAGGCCCTGAAACTGGTTTTCAGGGCCTGAAAATGATTTTCAGCCCCTGAAAATGGTTTTCAGCCCCTGAAAATGAGTTTTCAGGCCCTGAAAATGCTTTTCAGGCCCTGAAATGAGTTTCAGGCCCTGAAAATGGTTTTCAGCCCCTGAAAATGAGTTTTCAGGCCCTGAAAATGCTTTTCAGGCCCTGAAATGAGTTTTCAGGCCCTGAAAATGGTTTTCAGCCCCTGAAAATGAGTTTTCAGGCCCTGAAAATGCTTTTCAGGCCCTGAAATGAGTTTTCAGGCCCTGAAATGAGTTTTCAGGCCCTGAAAATGCTTTTCAGGCCCTGAAAATGCTTTTCAGGCCCTGAAAATGCTTTTCAGGCCCTGAAAATGGTTTTCAGGCCCTGAAAATGCTTTTCAGACCCTGAAAATGCTTTTCAGGCCCTGAAATGAGTTTTCAGGCCCTGAAAATGGTTTTCAGGCCCTGGAAATGTTTACCAGGCCCTGAAAATGAGTTTTCAGCCCCTGAAAATGGTTTTCAGCCCCTGAAAATGCTTTTCAGGCCCTGAAAATGGTTTTCAGCCCCTGAAAATGAGTTTTCAGGCCCTGAAAATGGTTTTCAGCCCCTGCAAATGGTTTTTAGGCCCTGAAAATGGTTTTCAGCCCCTGAAAATGAGTTTTCAGGCCCTGAAAATGCTTTTCAGGCCCTGAAAATGGTTATCAGGCCCTGAAAATGAGTTTTCAGCCCATGAAAATGAGTTTTCAGCCCTTGAAAATGGTTTTCAGGGCCTAAAAATGCTTTTCAGCTCCTGAAAATGCTTTTCAGGGCCTAAAAATGCTTTTCAGCTCCTGAAAATGCTTTTCAGGCCCTGAAAATGTGTTTCAACCCCGCGCACCACACCCCTCACCAAGGCGCCTCACCCCGCTCACCACACCCCTCACCAAGGCGCCTCACC
>LGRX02010483.1:0-27923 GCA_001247695.2 Cymbomonas tetramitiformis | reverse complement strand
CGCAGTGGAAGCGTGGTGGGCCCATAACCTTATAGAAAGGATGATCTGACTATATATTTGTAACGGGTAAATATATAGACAGTGAAACACAGAAAACACGCAGGGCCGGGTGCTCGGAACGGTGATAACATAAAACTAAAGAGTTAGCAATAACGGAGGCTAACTAGCAGGTCACGGATCGGTGTCACGGCTATGGGTGTCACATGTCACACACACGGCGAGGGGTGAAACAGGGAGAAGCAGGCCCCCATACAGTGGGGGGGAAATCAGCTTCCCCGTGAGAAACTGTAGCACAACTGGGGGCCTGTACTCTTGGTCAGGGCGGTCCCAGTTCACAACAAAGATTGTCAGATACTGTTGTTAGGTGCCAAAACCTAAACACAGCTCAAATTCGGAGAGCTCTTCTGCACATCTAGGAAGCTACTCATAGCTAGTCTCTAGGCAGGCACGGCGTGATCAACCTCAGCCACTAGAGGTTCCCGGAGCTGGCGGTCCGGCTCGGAGCAGCGTGAGGGTGAAGTAGTTGCCGGCCTCCGGGGCCGGTGGTAAATCATTCGTAGAAGAAATTGTTGAATCCTCGATCACAGGAGGCTGCACCGCACCGGGGTGCCGCCAAGTGCTGCCCGACGGGAGATTAGTTTTGGTCCAGTCAGTCCGTCCAGTCCGTCCAGTCCGTCCAGTCCGTCCAGTTTGGACGGACTGGACGGACCGGACCAAACATTTTTAACATTCTAAGATTTTGCAAAATAGGGCTCCCATACTTAAGCCCATACTTAAGGAGTGTAACACGTCGGTCCGCGTCGACGCCTGCGTTTTCATATACTTAAGAAAATTTAAATTTTTCTTCATACTTAAGGAATATACACCGACTGCCCCTTCCCCCCCTAATCAGGGACTCAGGGGGTATAACCCAGTCGCATGTGAGTTTCAAACGTGCGTCAGAGAGACGAACCCAACGACCGAGCTTGACAATCGTATACGATTGTCACACGTGAGTCTGGGTGTCGGACCTAGTGCTCCAGCTTGACAATCGTATACGATTGTCACACGTGAGTCTGGGTGTCGGACCTAGTGCTCCAGCTTGACAATCGTATACGATTGTCACACGTGAGTCTGGGTGTCATAATATAAATATTTACACTAAACCCATGTCTATATAGAGTGTTGTTTTCATAAAATAATTCATTTCTCATGGTACATTCTCATGGTCACATTCTCATAGGAATCCAATGCCGACTTCCCTGCGATACGGTAACCATGCTTTGGATGTCCCGCATGCGGTGCCAATCTCTCTTCAGTTACTACAGGCCTTGTTTCCAACCCTTACCGATACCCCGCTGCTTCTTCACATGCGCAGCACAGAAGACGTGCAACCTGCCGAGCTCGGCACCGTGTTCCCTGACGGAGCTGTCGTACTTGTGATCGGTGGTGTCAGTACAACCCCCGGATCAAGCGATGTGAAAACCCGTTGTGTAAATGCCGAAACAGCCACACATGAATCTTCCCAAGCATCAGCTTCTCCGCCTCGCCCTGAGGTAAAGCGCGAAATTTTAGTTTGTGACTTAACCGAATCGCCTCCACCTCCAAAAGACTCGAATGAATCTATGAAATCCTACAGCGCGGGACAAGAACCAAAGCTCAAGCACAAAGTCAAATCGGACTATACATCCTATACCGGACCAGCTATTCCGATAGATTTTTCTCAGGATGTTGATTTGTCCCAAGACGTAGCGGTTGTTCAGTCTGAAGAGCTTGTGGACGAACTGCCTGTGCCTCTACTTCCGGGGGTAGTTTACAAGCCACGGGCTGGAGTTTTCTCTCCGTGGAAGGATTTCTTAAAATACGATCCACAGACCTGGATGCGTTCTGGGGACAAACGACGTATCAAAGGCCGACTCGTTAGAACTACGCGATGTGGTGGGGCTTTATCCTGTGACAACGATGCGTGTGTCGTATTTTGTCGAACGGGTGACCGTAACCGTTCCCAATTCACCGGTACCTTTAAAAATCGCAATCTGGCTTGCGCCCATTGCAACGCTGCACCTACGCATTCTGGGAATTGCCCGTTTAAAGTAACCACCGAAGAAGACTCTGATTGGAACATCCTCGTCCTGTCTACTAGCCCCATTGGACACAACCATTCCGTGTTGTCCACCGACCGCCCCAGCGTGGGCGAGCTACAGGCAGCTAAGACTAGGGCTGAGGAGGTTCTAAATACCGGTGGAGTGCGAAACGTGTGCCAGGTAAAACGGACTCTACTCACGGAAACCGTTTTTCCAAAAGACTCTTCTTTTCACCCCAGCCAGCTACCAGGCATCGCGAGGAAAATGAACGTCATTGATACGGCAGTGGACCATAATTTCGTGCGAGGTCGTCGACAGGATGAGGGCATGAAAGCCGTTTCCCAATGGGCTGCTAAGCACGGTAAGGGCCTACTGCAATCTTTCGCGGACGAGGGGAACATCGACAGTTTTGCTCACACGTTCGTTATGTCCAGTGTCGGAGTGGATGGAGGTGTCGATCTCGTGCGTCGCATGCACCCGAAAAGTAGCGACGACTACCTCCGCTCAGCGTACGTCCACTTGGATTTCGTACATCGCAAGGTTTCTGGGGATTGGGTGACGATGGGGGCGCACGTGTTCTCCATAGAGGCCAACGCTCTGCTCACTATTGCCACCATGAACGTACCCAAAGACTGTACCGAAACACAGGTACTGTTTTGGACATTGGTGAAGAAGACGGTAGCCGCCGAACACCCGCGCGAGGAAGTATTATTCTACGGCTTCATGGGAGATGCAGCAGGTAAGTTAAAGATCATAATTTTCAATGGGAGAGTTTGTAAGTTACACGGTTCTGACAATCGTATACGATTGTCAGAACCGTTGACATTCGTATACGATTGTCACCTACGCATGAAATACAGGGCAAGTCAAAAATCATAGTTTTCTATGTGTGAGTTTGCACTTTATAACGTTCTGACAATCGTATACGATTGTCAGCACCGTGTAAACCTACGCATGATATGCTTGGTTTTCAAGAACTGATTAATATTTGGGGCACAGGTGCTAACTGGGCAGCAATCAAGAAAGTTTGGCCAGACCAAGATGACCGTAACAATCTGGAGTGCACGTTCCATTGGGGGCAGAACTTACATAAGATCGAATCTCTTATTCCATCAGATCTCCATGCCGTGCACAAAGACCTGTTACAGCGATGGATTTACTCTACTCCCGAGGCCAAGGTGTCCTGTGAAACTGCCATCTTCGCCTGGTATGCTGAGAAATGTGGCAGGTCGAATCAGCCAAAATTGAATGCGTACTTCGTTTTCCAAATACGGCACGCGCAGCACATTCTGTCGCAATTCAAGGAACAAACCGAAGACATGACCGCCGAAATCCAACGACCGCTTGTATGCCTTGCGGAAAGCATGCACGCGAAGTGGAGATCGTGGGGGGCATACTACTCCACCTTGTTGGAGTCGGTGGAATTCGATAGCCTTATGCAGATTCGACAAATTTGCCTGGCGATGAACCGGCAGAACTCATCAAAGCACTTGTTGTGCGTGCAAGGTCGTATTCGTTCATTGGAGGATAAGTGGGTTAAAGGCGTCCTTACTCAGGCAGAGTTTGCAGATGGTCGCGAATTAATGCAAACAGTTCGTGCTGGCGCGACAGGATGGCTTCCACAGAGGGGCATCCCTGCAACGGACACCCACCGTCCAGATAAGGTAAACCACGCATGGGGGGGTTTCGCGCAAACGCCCTGCGGAACTTCCCTCGGCAGGCGTCGCCTCCAAGAAGACGCGCACTGCCTCGGCGGTGCCACCTGCCTCTGCGGCAAGACCTACCTCGGCGGCAAGACCTACCTCGGCGGCAAGACCTACCTCGGCGGCAAGACCTACCTCTGCGGCACGTCCGGAGCGTACTTTAGTTCGCGTTTATCCGGAAGCTGGTGGGGACTTCCAACCTTCCCTGCTTCACGTCATGCGGGCAGGCACTAACGGTAAATGCTATGGACGGAAGTCTAATGGTTCTCGTCACGACATCCCAATCGCGAAAGGGCAGCTGACTATTGGGTACACTGGAAGCTTGACCTATTATTTTCCAGCAAAAAACTTAACTCTTAAAAAGGGTCAAGTTCGCGAAGTGAGGACCACTCCCCCGATCCGGAGGATTATATTCTGCTCGTGGAAATGTGTTCAAAACCCATGGTATTGTTGTCACGTTTCGATGCCTGGACTGCCCGAGGGGGGGGCGAACCGTGTACCCAAACTTCTTGTTGCACCGGACACAAAGATCCTGGAAAGTGAGGAGACTCGTCTCTGTTCTCTTGGTGTTTGCGTTGCCCATGAGGATGTGACCCCAGAAGAGGCTCGAGGACATCTGGTGAGATCGGAGAATTCGGAGATGGACGTGGAGGAGAGACTTCGCAACGGTGTTAAGGTGAAAGCGAGTGGCAAGGGTTTCTTGACGAAGAAGATAGCGAATTTCTATACCGCGCTCCACAGCATGGTTAAGACCGATAACCTTGCACTGACTCAAATCCGGAAATGTGTTCCTGGTGGTGCAACCGTCTATAACTTCCGAGTTTGTCACCCTGATTCCGATGGCCGTGAATACCTCTTGGAGTTTGGACGAGAATACCGTTGTTCGTGTCCGTGTTTTCGAGAAATGGCGAGGACCCGACCTGCTCCATGCAAGCATTTCCTTTGGCTGTACTCCGAGATATTCGAAATTCCGATCATTACGAGTGTGGGATACCTTCACGAGCCATCTCTGCTATCCTCAGAAGTGCGCAAAATACTGTCGTATTATCCTGGAATTCCGGACAACTTCGATCTCTAGTTGCTTAGCTAGAATACAAACGTAAACCTGTGATGGCATCTTATATATTTTACAGTGTATGCATTTTCATATACGTTATTCAAAACATTTTGTATACCATTGCATGTATTAGCACCCTCGTCCACATTCGAATATGATTAACCGTACGGTTTCAGCTTGACAATCGTATACGATTGTCACACGTGAGAGAGACTTAGCGCCGAGATCGTGTATCCTATTGCATGTCGTATAACCCTGCCTGGATATTCGCGAAGAGTTTGTCACTACTCGTGCACATGATTAACCGTACGGTCGAAGCTTGACAATCGTATACGATTGTCACACGTGAGAGAGACTTAGCGCCGAGATCGTGTATCCTATTGCATGTCGTATAACCCTGCCTGGATATTCGCGAAGAGTTTGTCACTACTCGTGCACATCTGAATATGAATAACCGTACGGTTTCAGCTTGACAATCGTATACGATTGTCACACGTGAGAGAGACTTAGCGCCGAGATCGTGTATCCTATTGCATGTCGTATAACCCTGCCTGGATATTCGCGAAGAGTTTGTCACTACTCGTGCACATCTGAACATGATTAACCGTACGGTCGAAGCTTGACAATCGTATACGATTGTCACACGTGAGAGAGACTTAGCGCCGAGATCGTGTATCCTATTGCATGTCGTATAACCCTGCCTGGATATTCGCGAAGAGTTTGTCACTACTCGAGCACATCTGAATATGATTAACCGTACGGTCGAAGCTTGACAATCGTATACGATTGTCACACGTGAGTATTGTAGTAGATATATTTATAGATTTTCTTTATCTATATATACTAAAATACTTCATAATTTTACAGATGTCTACAGGGAGGTTTACAAGAGTCAGAAAGCCCACTGCTAAGGCACAGGCTGTGGCTGCCGGGCGTCAGGGAGGTGCGTACCTGCAGCCCTATAAATGCATGTCGGGGTGTCATTGATTTCATTATTGCATGGCTCGTACAAAACAAACCGCTCGAAAGAAATTCGGAGGCTCAATGAGAGATTTACAACGTATGGCCTCCGGAGGTGCACAGGCCTCTCAGAGCGGATCTTTGGCATCCGGTGAAGGTGGTTCAAATGAGTTACCCGCCGCTGGTGTTGCTCCAGGTACCGCAGGAGATGCCACTCCAGTCGCAAGTGAAGATGCCACGCCAGTCGCAAGTGATCCTCAAGCTACAGCTAAATCGCCAAGAAAGCTGACTATTAAAGTTGGTGCGCCGAAACCAGCTCAGCAACCAGCTCAGCAACCAGCTGAGCAAGTCGTTGCGCTAATGCTCGAGTATGCCGCTACAAATAGACAGAAGGAGAAGAAAGACCTCGAGAAAGGAATTCTGGCCCTTGTGGAAGGTGGAGATGGTAAGGAGATAGTTGATACAGCTGTTGCATTACTGAAGAATCAGGACGCACCTAAAACTGATGGCACTCTTAAAAGAATGCTAGGTAAGAGAAAAGCTGATGCAGATGCAGCGCCAGAGGCAGCGCCAGAGGCAGCGTCAGCTCCTGCACCCGAGACCTCGGGGAGTGCACCACCGCCAAAGCGTGCTCGTGACACGAAGGGTAAGGCAGCGATATCTGGGACCACTGGTGACGACAACAGGCAAGACTACGTATTCCCAGGACCGCTGAATATCAAAAAAGTGATCTCAGAATGGACTTTTCGTCCCCAGCATAATACTCGAGAAGACAAAAAGCTTCCAGTAGTTGCCCCTCTTGGCTTGCTGGTACATCCTGCTGATGTTCAGGGGGACTCAAACCGACTTTCGTTTACCCGCGCGACTTCACAAGAGGGAATAGAGAAGCAGAAGAAGGTCATCATGGAGCGATGGGAGGTGGACAAATCACATGTCATCGCGTGGTGGACTGGACACTATTACACGGACGAAGAGTATAGGCAAATGCTCATGTCCAAGTTTTATCCCGGTGAGGCATTGCTTGTCAGCACTAGTATTATGCAAGGGTTCGGGACTTTCCTACAAAGCTTGACAATCGTATACGATTCTCAGACCTGAGTTCATTTCGGTTGCTTGCAGCGGCGGATGCGGCGGCTCCTGAGGAAGTAAGCAACTTCAACAAAATGGTGCACAATCTGGAGACCGACTATCTCAGTCTATTCGATAGTGGTCCTGATGACTACAAGAAGTGGGTGAAAAACAAGTTCATGCGAATGCAGCTTGTCGTGGTGGATGGCCAGCATCGCTATGACGCCTGGCTTGACCTTGTCCTGGACGCAAGGAAACGTAAAGCATTTTGGAATGGTACCGGGACCGCTGCTAGGTCCTCTCTGGAGGGGTTGGCCACAACGATTATAGTTCTGAAGAAAGAAACACCTCTTTGTGTTTTGGTAAGCAATCCTTGTATGATATCGTTTGTTTCATCGTTTCAATAAAATACCGTGTGTACATGAATAAAAATTTTACAAGTTTCGGTTTGCGCAGAGCCTTATCGGGACACTGACGAACACCGACCAAACAGAAAGTCTTGTTGGCTCTCACGAACACGATAAATGGATTTTGCTGTTGAATATTGCCGACGCCTCGGAAGACCAACTGGCGCATTTTACACAATTCCCGGTAAGGCAAGCTAGTGCCAAGAGTAACGCTTGGTATCGGAACAATCTGAGCGATACGACCGCGGCGGCCTACTCGAACGAGATTTCCAGAATTCAGGATCATTCGGCAAAAGTTTCCCTCCTCCAATCGCGCGAGCGGGATGCGCAAAAGGTATGAAACTTCGGCGCTCTCTCATGTGTCCTCACCCACGCGTGACAATCGTATACGATTGTCAAGCTTCAGTTCTCACCCACGCGTGACAATCGTATACGATTGTCAAGCTTTGGCGCTAGCTTCGCCCCTGACTCACGCGTGACAATCGTATACGATTGTCAAGCTGTGGCGCAAGCTTCAGTTCTCACCCACGCGTGACAATCGTATACGATTGTCAAGCTTTGGCGCTAGCTTCGCCCCTGACTCACGCGTGACAATCGTATACGATTGTCAAGCTTCAGTTCTCACCCACGCGTGACAATCGTATACGATTGTCAAGCTTCAGTTCTCACCCACGCGTGACAATCGTATACGATTGTCAAGCTTCGGTTCTCACCCACGCGTGACAATCGTATACGATTGTCAAGCTTCAGTTCTCACCCACGCGTGACAATCGTATACGATTGTCAAGCTTTGGCGCTAGCTTCGCCCCTGACTCACGCGTGACAATCGTATACGATTGTCAAGCTTTGGCGCTAGCTTCGCCCCTGACTCACGCGTGACAATCGTATACGATTGTCAAGCTTTGGCGCAAGCTTCAGTTATCACCCACGCGTGACAATCGTATACGATTGTCAAGCTTTGGCGCTAGCTTCGCCCCTGACTCACGCGTGACAATCGTATACGATTGTCAAGCTTCAGTTCTCACCCACGCGTGACAATCGTATACGATTGTCAAGCTTTGGCGCTAGCTTCGCCCCTGACTCACACGTGACAATCGTATACGATTGTCAAGCTTCAGTTCTCACCCACGCGTGACAATCGTATACGATTGTCAAGCTTTGGCGCTAGCTTCGCCCCTGACTCACGCGTGACAATCGTATACGATTGTCAAGCTTTGGCGCTAGCTTCAGTTCTCACCCACGCGTGACAAGCGTGTCGCCCCCCTTACATGTGTCCAACGTGTCTTGCTTGCAGATTTTGCGGTTACTGGATCCAAAACTGGGAGAGGAATGGCGGAAGGAAGCTCTCGAGTTGAAGAACTATCCGAAAGAACTGCAGCCTGTTCTTACCTAGAGGCTATAAGCACCTCGCTAACAGCCTTAGGGTTTGATGTACGATATTTTTTCTTTGTTCTTAATGTGGCGAAGCAAGGAGTATTAGTGGACGATGTGGACAAACGGAAGGAGTTCTACCAGAAATATGGGATCAGTTGCAAGGGCAAGTTTTTGACTGGCACTGAGTTCAGCTCGTATTGTCATCGTCTTGGTTTCATCAAGGATGTCATCGAATCTGCCAAGGCCAAGTTTGGAGGGGTCGCTGATGGGTTGGACTAAATACCCAGATTGGTATGAACACGCAGAGGCTATCGGGGACGTCTATGATGATGATGAGGATACGCAGGATACTATACTCAAACTAAAAGCTGACAACCCTTGGGGACCCTATGAATTTGATGGGGAATTTTACCGTGATTCGCAGCATATGACGTACGTGCAAAAGCATCACCAGACACTTATGCAAGACGTCCACGGAGAGCCTGATTTGGAAACCAAGCTTCTGGTGTGGATGTTAATCAAATCTTCCAACAAATTCTACACTGCACGCTTCGATGAGGTCATGAAGAGCATGATGAAAGCAAAACGATGGAAGCGCGTTGATTCCAAGGAAGGAAGGGCTATGGACAAGAGTGTGAATAAGTCATCGCAGGATACCATGCATACTTACAAGACTCTTGTGGATTGCGCTGGTGAGTTAGTCCTCACAAGTATTTTTTTAAAAGTTGCAGGATTACAAGTCCTAATGACAGTGATGTTTGCTATGCAGCCACGCGTATGATCTTGTGCTACATTCACTCCTTGCCGGATGACTACATCGAGATTCGAAATGCCGGTCGCTTTGGGGCTACGTTCACGATTCCGAAGCTTTATGGCCCTGCCTACACTGAGGCACCCGTATACGATTCCGCATGGTTTCTGCAGACGTTGGGCATCACCCATACGAAAAGGGGGTTTGAGGAAAACTGCCTGCATTTGCTATGGGCGATTCAAGCAGCAGCTGGGTCTCAGATTAATATGGCCCATGCAGTACTGGCAGCGTCGCGGATGATGGAAGCCAAAGAAATGCCAGATATCAATGACGAGATCGCCGCGTTCAGTGCGAAGGTGACCCCGTTGATACACTTGTGATGATCATGCCATGGGGATGATCGGTCAGTTGGTAAATCCACTGAGAAGTGTGACAATCGTATACGATTGTCAAGCTCTGGCGTTACCTTGACTTAGAGTCTGCTCTGTCTCTGAGTTCGAAGACTGATTCTGATGCGTATTACAGGCCGTTTGGGAATGGCTGGAACTCCGTGTGAAAGCGTCACGCCGGGGCGAGGGCGGGATGCCGGATGCTCCGATTAAAACGGAGATTTTCGATCATGATTGGGAGCCGAAGAGCGCGGTGATTGAATTCATGGAGCTGAAAATCGAACACAAGGAGCTGCATGCTGCCGAGGGAGTCCAGCAGCCGGTGGACTTCAACAAGTGCCATCGCGCGTTGCTGGCGAAGCTTCTGACGGGATTGCTGGATTTCGGAATAAAGGTTAGAGCTGTTCAAATATCTACATTGCAATGTATTAAGTATTTCCTGCGTATGTATTTCAAAGCAGACTGATGAAAGCAATGTTCCACAGGTTAACGAATCTCTCGCCGAAAGGAATAAGCGTGCACGCAGCAATCAAGTCATGGTCAATTGGCGCAATGAAAAAACATTGCAACACGCTCGCTATGGAGTGGATCTGATCTTTGTGGATGGTCCTTTTGGGCTGTTTTCGGAGGTATGGGATACCTAATCAACAGACTTCTACTCATACATGGGTGGTATTTGCATGTCGACTATGGATTATGGTGGCATTGTGATTCTATTCTTACCGGACTCGACTACCCGCAGTAATGTGACTATTAACCCTTAAGCCGGTGGTTAGAATTCGAGGGTTTTCTATATGTGTTGTGATAATGGATTTTTGCGATGTATGCTTAGTCATTAAATGCCCGTTTGCTTTACCAATTATTGCATACCTATATTACCAACTATTTGCGACACTGTATGTCGATATATGTCGAATATATCCACTCTTATATGCGCACATGGTTAGAATGTTTTCGATTTTACAGGCACGATTTAATTTCATCGTCATTGCTGACGACATCTGCTCGACATATTTTTGCACAATTTTGGAATTAAATCATCGACCTTGATGATACGTTCCAAGGATGATTCACTTGCACCGATGTGCGTTCAACTGCCTATCGTTTTCTGTGGATTTATGCCAACAAAAAAAACTAAAAATAAATATATTTCACAATGCTTTCCATACTTAAGGAATGTTTTCCATACTTAAGGGACACGTGTGGTGATTTTTGCGATACTATGGGTCATATTCCATGATGATAGCCACCAATCACTTACATAATGATCGGGACATGACCCATGATGCAACGCGTGCTTGTAGATGAGCCGTAGGTAAGTATAACGTTGCAGTTTAGGCGCGTTTTGTATGGTTTGCAAGATAAAATTACGCAAAAAACGTACAAATGTGCAACTGATTCGCGACAAATATGCGGGTACGTGCGATATATATTATGCATACGTGCCCCGCACAAGTACGCTACGCTTACATATGCACACAACGGTGTACGTGCAAATACCCAGTGCACAAATCATGCAAGGTATGCAACCGCAATTGCCCAAGCAGCATATACTTTGCCATCGCTTCTGGGTCAGATCTGACCCAGATACCGGCTTAAGGGTTAATGGAAAAACCTTCGCGATATCGAGGCAGCAAGCAATCATCGATGCCTTCTGCGCTTCGACCAAAGGATGGCCGCTGCAATGGACATGCCACCAAACGGTTCAATACTGGAATCGAGGCGGAGGACGCATAGGTAATAATGCGGCTGGTCCGGTCAGCGTTTTGCAACCGTATGTGTTGCTGCACTTGGTGGAAGATCCCTCAAAGAGTAATAAGCTACCGAAGTGGGCCCCGCTGCGAACAACGGTCGGAAAGTTTGCGAACGCGTTCACGAACAGCATGGTAAGAATCCTGGTATGCATTCATATCTTGTCATGAATGCAACTCCGCTAAACAAAATTGTCAAGCAGGTGCACTAGCTCAGACACGCAGACTCGCAAGTGACAATCGTGTACGATTGTCAAGCAGGTGCACTAGCTCGGACACCCAGACTCACGTGTGACAATCGTATACGATTGTCAAGCAGGTGCACTAGGTCCGACACTCAGACTCGCAAGTGACAATCGTATACGATTGTCGAGCAGGTGCACTAAGTCCGACACTCAGACTCGCGTGTGACAATCGTATACGATTGTCAAGCAGGTGCACTAGGTCCGACACTCAGACTCGCGTGTGACAATCGTATACGATTGTCAAGCAGGTGCACTAGCTCGGACACCCAGACTCACGTGTGACAATCGTATACGATTGTCAAGCAGGTGCACTAGCTCGGACACCCGGACTCACGTGTGACAATCGTATACGATTGTCAAGCAGGTGCACTAGGTCCGACACTCAGACTCGCGTGTGACAATCGTATACGATTGTCGAGCAGGTGCACTAAGTCCGACACTCAGACTCGCGTGTGTTGTTTGTTTATGAACAGGAGGTACCGCTGCCACCTAAGGAGTACCTGAAGAAAGAAGATGGACAAAATATTCGCAGCGTTCAGAAGCCAATCCGTCTTTACCGTGAGCTGATGCGCTTGTACAGCAACATGGATGCTTGTGTTATGGAATTTCCTTGCGGAACGGCTCCAGCCTCCATGGCGGGGTATATGGAGCAAAGGCATGTCCTTTCGATCGACATGGATGCAGAGGTGTTGAAAATGGCCAGAGCACGGTATTCCGAGGTGCTGGCAGGTGACATAGCGCTGATAGATAAACAAAAGGCCAATGTGGCTGATGACCACGTAATGGAATTGACTGAAGTCGCGGCCTATTTGGATATCGGGACTGTGCAGCCAGACACGGGTATGGAGGCTGAGCAGCCAGATGCTTGTTTCGAGATGCCAGCCGCTCTCGCGGCAGCGTTGCTCGAGCACCCCGACCCTTGTACCTAGCGTGTAAATCTGCATGAATGCTAGGAAATTTGACACTGGCGGGCTCCGACCCTAGAACCGAGGACACCCACAAAACATACAATTCAGGGTATCACATAATATCCAATTAATTGTAATAATACTATCTGCGTGCACAATAAAAATGTTGCACATACCCGATCATAAATCGTTCGCTATGATCCATCCCCCGACCACATCCGTTGTACTGTCGAGTTCATGTTGTTGAAGTGTTTTTCTTGTATATGTAATACATTGGCATACTTTGGCAAATAAACTCTCTTCACGGGGAACCGGATGGAAATAGGAGCGACCAGAGCGCAAATATTGATCAACAATGCGTATCACGCGTGCAGCAAGCCGGCATGTCATGTACACATCGGGGTAACGATTCAAAATTCTATTGGTTGCCGGCGCGTTTGATAAGCTATCGATGGCCCACACCCCAGCGTTTGACAGGTCATCGTAACGGAACAACACACTGATATTTACTAACGGAACATTGGGCACATGGAGCATGGAAACGAATGGGGAGCAGGTATCATCGCCACATCGAATCTGCCATTCCAAGATGGGAAGTGAGGACGATTCTGATCTTTCAGTCGAATTGAATCGGACATGTAAAACATTTTCGTGGGGGGACTCGGGCAGTGGGGTTAAAAGAATGGTGTCCAGCGCGAACATTTTGAGGTGGTCCGCGATTAATTTCGGAGACATGCACATTCCGCTAGGAGCCACCATTTCAGGATACTTTTGATGAAACATGCTTTGTAGGCGTAGGAGGGAGACATGGGCTCGGTGAATTAAGAGACGAAGGTTGGCGTCTTCCATAAAAAATGTAGGCGGTAAGAAGAGAGCGGGTGATAGCGTTGCCGCAAGGGACTAGCCCAACACTTAGCGCGGGTTGCGCACGCCCGATTATTGTATCATTGAACTGTACGCAGACACATCTTATTCGGCAGAGATTCCCGAGATACATACATAACGGTTCATTGGAATGATCAGGTCCGTAAGGAATGGCCTGAAAGATTTTTAACAAGACGTTGTTCGGAAGATGCATTATGTGTCAAAAAAATGACGTTTATCTATTACTTCAACCCCTTATATTTCGAAACAGCCGAAGGGCACTAGCTTCGACACTCAGACTCACGTGTGACAATCGTATACGATTGTCAAGCAGTTGCACTAGGTCATACCCACACTGCGAGTATGGAATGATGAGAACGCTGTATACGGAAGTAGCGAAAATGGTAGCAGTGTGGAGGATGCAGGGTATGAATAAAACACTACTTAGAACTAACAATTATTTTCTTAAAATAATTGTTACAATTATCATGTTCTTAGAAGCCAAAGTCCAAGTCCTCGTCAGGCATATCCGCCGCACAGTTGCAAGCTCCTAAATATTGCTCTATACTCTCACCGCGCTGCTCCGGTAACAATAAATCATTTATCTTGTCCACAGGTATTTTCAGATTTCTAGGCGTTACCCACCTCCCCGTCCAAGGGTTCCTGGAGGGAAATCGTTCGAGATGCATCAAGGTAAAGAATAGGAAAAACCGAGTTCGGCGTACATAACGGTATCCTGCAGAGATTTCGTCCAAGTCCCAATTTCCCTGAATTATAGGCCTTTCGCAATGCACATATACGTTTTCCGCATTACAGTTTACGCAAGGTGTATAGCCGAAAATGGACACATTATTTATCATATCTTCATCCTCATCAAAACCATCTAACCAAAGCAAGACGCGCTCAACCTGCCGTGTCAACGCCATTTCTCAGGAAGTTCTTGAACGCGAAAACAAATGATTAAAACTCGCTACAACACGTCTTAAGTAGGCATGGGAGCCTGGTATTTTTTACCTAACGGCAATTGCACCACTTTCCGTCGTCATCAGGTTCGGGATTATAGCCTGTGCCCTGGTCAATCAACTCCGGAATGAAATCTGTGGGAATCGCCATTGTTTTTGGGGTAAGTGCGCCAGGGTTGGCGTGCGTTGGAGTGTACGTATATTGCGCAGTAGTGCCAGGATACCGATGCGCATCCAACAGTTGAGAATACCATGTTTCCCGAGTGTCGCGGATAAACCTCCACTTAGCCTCAGAGGGGTCATGTGTAGGAATCAGCGCAGGATCGATGAACACTTCCTCGCGATATAAGAACAAATTCCAGGAATGGCACACACAGCATTTTTCGTATTCGATATACATACGTTCAAGCTCAACAAGTGCGTCTTCCATGAACTGAGGAGTATTCATGATGCTAGGATTTTACTGCGAAAATAAATGAATAAAAGACATGTAACATTACTTATATAGCAGTAAACTTCGAGGGACTTCCTTCCAACACGGTGTTGACAATCGTGTACGATTGTGAGAAGTGTCCAGAGGGTAGTTTTGGTATGCACGGCGTGAAAGTTCTTGTTTTTCATACATGTAAATATACGGTTTATTTGTGTACTGTCACGTGACATAAGTGTTAGCTACCAAGCATATGTCTCCTCATTGCACGCGCTAGCATGAATTATGCGCGTTAGGGTACAGATTCTGAACATACGCCCGCAAACTTCGCATCTCCTTTCATCTTCCTGCAGCAGATCGCTTTCCAGCTCTGTCAGGGCACCGTGCGTAGTTTCGCTGTAGCGGTGTCTATTTCGCCAGCCCCGCCACTCCAAATCTGAGTATCGGTGGTAGATCCACCCGCCCTCATACCAGTACACGAGATGCCTCACCCCGAACCTTTCGCTGGATCTACGGCCGTGGACGTACATCGGCCAAAA
Source organism: Cymbomonas tetramitiformis (assembly GCA_001247695.2). NCBI lineage: Eukaryota > Viridiplantae > Chlorophyta > Pyramimonadophyceae > Pyramimonadales > Pyramimonadaceae > Cymbomonas > Cymbomonas tetramitiformis. The sequence goes on along the minus strand of LGRX02010483.1, from coordinate 12,452 downwards.
ACTCCACCAGTGATAGGTCCTAAGATTAACTGCATGTTGCCCGAAGTCCTCCCAGTCTTCTTCAGCTTGTTGCCGCGCTCGCCGCCACAAGCGGAGAATTAAACGGTCTTCAGGAACCCATTGGGCTTGTTGCAACTGGCAGTCGCGAAACGTAAAAGTATCGAAAGGCCATATCCAATACTGCAATATTCCAATACTGGGCATAATGGTGAGGTACAGTAGTCTAAGGGGCGGGTTGTGGTTCTATGTGACGAACGCAGGTGTGATGAAATGACCTCCGGTTACAACTCCTCCAACATATATAACAACATATATACTAAAACCCTGAACCTTGGACGCCCCGATATGTCAATGTGCAGCACACCTGACACCAAGACTCACCTGCTTGACAATCGTATACGATTGTCAAGCAGGTGCACTAGGTCCGACAACCAGACTCACGTGTGACAATCGTATACGATTGTCAACCTCTGTGGTTAGGTTCGTCTCTCTGACGCACGTTTGACACTCGCATGCGACTGGGTTATACCCCCTGAGTCCCTGGTTAGGGGGGGAGGGGGGAGTCAGTGTATATTCCTTAAGTATGAAGAAAAAAATTAAATTTTCTTAAGTATGTGAAAACGCAGGCGTCGACGCGGGCCGACGCGTTACCCTCCTTAAGTATGGGCTTAAGTATGGGAGCCCTATTTTGCGAAATCTTAGAATGTTAAAAATGTTTGGTCCGGTCCGTCCAGTCCGTCCAAACTGGACGGACTGGACGGACTGGACGGACTGGACGGACCGACTGGACCGATATGAATCCCCGCCCGACGGCGGGGCCTCGTCATCTGAAGACGATGCCGCCGACAGCGGAGGACCGTCCTCAAATAACACGGCAGGCGGCGGCGGCCCGGGATGCCACCGACGGCACCGGAGCCATATAGAGGCCCTGCCGCCTCTGCTCCCGCCGGTGGAGACGAGGCGGAATAGCACACGGCACGTCACGAACCACTTCAGTCGGCGAAGCCTCCGTAGCCGGGACTGCGCTGAGGCAGTCCACGTAGCACCACCGACCGGTGGATCCGTGCATGTGCGCGCACCGGCACCACCGACATCGGCAACGGTGTGCGGCGCGGCGGTGGCACAAATTACAAATAGTGCACACACCAAGGATGAAGTGAGAAGAGACCTACCGAAGCCCGGAATGGCGTTCCCACAGCCGTACCGTGGCCGCGGCGGTGCCACCGAGGCATCCCCGTCGTCATCGTCGCTCGCGGCGTAGGTCGCGCGCTCCGGTGTCCCAACCGCGGAGAGCAAGTTCATGCTCGCGGCCGGCTCGTCGGGCGCCCCCAATGCAACCCCCGTGCTCTCAATGAAGTCGGCAAACGTGCGGGTGACGGGAGGGCAGAAGGGGTTTGGCGGACCGGTCCATTCCTCCTCGGATTCAACCGACGCGGGCGGGGAGTGCGCGGTCGGCCCCGACACCACCGGCAAGTCGGCAGTGAAGGTGTTGATGTTGAATGTTGAAGCCCCAGCCGCGTGTGCCATCTCCGAGAACTCGGTGACGGCGGACACGAGGACCTCACCGTCCTCCTCGCAGAACGAGCACGCGGAAAGATCGGTGAAGACCTCCGGCTTCCCGCCCGCAAGCATGCAGAGGGCGTCGAATTCCACGGGGTCGCCGTTGTCAATGGCGTGTTGGAACCTCGCGGCCAGCACGGAGTTCTCGGCCTCCTCGGCGACTGCGTACAGTAATCACTCACCAATAAGAAATAATAGCAATAAGAAACCAGCCAGCGTTTGGGGGTTTGCAACTTGACGAAATTTGCAGGCTAGCTTTAATTTCTTAAGAAATTTGCCAAAATAAGAAATCAAGGGGCTGGCTGGCTTGAATCATAGTGAAAAATGGTTAAGAAATTTTGGCTGGATTATTTGGTGGGTTTACTTGATTTAACAAGGATTTTGATGCTTATACACAATTTATCTCAATAAAAATATCATACAGACTGTTGAAGTTTTTCGAACGGAGGTGCAAACGTTGGCTGGTCGGCGAAAAGTGACTTATCAACTATCACATGTCTGCTCACGGCTTTCAGGATCCATACTAAAATTTTACCACTGTGGCCGTCGCCGAGTGCCAATTTCATGATAGCTGGCTGCCTCCTCCTTAAGCAATAAGAATAAGAAATTGGCTGGCTGAGCTACGAAATCGGGATTTCTTATTCTTAGCAATTTCAGGTCGCGGCTGGCGGGGGGGGGGTCACAACTTGACGAAATTCGCTGGCTGACCCCATATTTAGGACTTTCTTATTGGTGAGTGATTACTGTATGCCGAGAGTCCGGCCCTGCCCCCGTTCGGGCAGTCCCGGTGCCAATGCCTCGCCTTCCCCTTAGCACACACCTGATTTTGGCAGTACGGGATGGTCGCACCGCTGTCGCGGTGGAAGGCCACCTTCCTTGAGACGGATTGAGACCAATTTCCCCCCTTTGGGGAGGGGTGAGGCCGCGAAGCGGGTCTTGACGCGGCGGTCCGGCTTGTCCGCGCGAGGTGTAAATCCCCGTGGGGACGGCTCGGACCCGGCGGTGTCGAGGAACGCGGCCAATTGACGCTTCAAGTCGAGGACCATCGTCCTCAAGTCCGCGAGCTCGCCGGGCCCACCGGAGTCATCGGCGGCCCCCTCCACGAAATGCGTGCCGTGAGAGTAGGGGTGTGCGGACGCCGTGGCGGTGCCCGCCCGCACGTGCTCGGAGTAGCATTCACGCACCCATTGTTGAATCGTGAGGAGGTCGTGAGCGGCTCGTTGATCGTGAAGAAGCAACCGTGACACCACCGGCTGGTAGAATACGGTGTCGAGGGACTTGATGAGCAGCGCCTTCACGTCCTCATCTTGGAGTGTTGCCCGCGTCCTCGCAGCCTTCAGAGCGGCGTTGAAGTCGCCGATTTTGTCATGCGGGTCCACGCCCGCACGCAGAGATGCGGATGCTCAACATGTCCGCTTGACCCTGAAAGGGGTCACCCGCCGGGATCATGCGGCGGGCAAACTCAAGCAGTACCCGCTTACCGTCGCTCGGGAAGGTGGAGTGCGAGGAGTCCATCCAGTCAACTGCGGGTGACGTGGGGTCAACCATGAGCTCAAGCGCGGAGAACAACAAGGCGTTGGCCTCCACGCGGACGGGAAGGGTAGCATTGTCCAGCAGGAAAAGGGGTGCAAAACCAATGTCCTCCGTGACAAATGCCGTCTGCAGCGCAGAGACCATTCTGGCGAAGAGTGCGGACGCGTGGCACTCAGTCCCCGAAAATCGCCCGTTCTTGTCCTCGAACAACTTTTGACGAACGGACTTTGAGACCTTCATGTCGAAGTGCCCCCGTTGAAGTGTACGCACCGAGGCTAGGAACGCAGCACCTGCTGAGTTGGCAGCCGGCTGAGCTGCCGGCGGTGTGGCTGGAGTGTTGGCGTGTCTCGCAGCTGCTGAATAAAAAATCGTGGCTAGTGCGCGTCGGCGATTCGCCATGCTAGCGGTGGCTCGAGTAGAAGCAACCATAGTGAGAAGAACTGAAGGGGCGGAGTGAGGCAATGAAACGTGAGATGTGCGGCAGTTTCGGGCGGCCAAGAAACGCGTGGGTTGCCGATACGGCAGCCGTGAGAGATCAAATAATCCCGGGAAGTCGTGTGGTAGCGGCGGCCAATACGCAACGGTGTGGGATCCAACCAGAAAACGTAAACCAGTCCAACGTTAAGCCCCGTAAGAAAATCGTTCTCCAACCGGTGCGGCGTGCCGTAAATCAACCCATAAAATTTAGGCCATACCCGTGACTGCCGGCACTCTCACGCGCGGAGCGCCTCACTCCATCCCAGGCGTCCGAGCTTAGCCACTCATGGTGGCAATCTCGCAGTGGCTAAATAAAGCGCAAGTGGGGCCAAACCTGGCAGATATATAGTTCGGCGGTAATATATATCTAACTGGTGAGATAAACCCTGAGTTAAGGGTTACGGAATCAGAACGGTAAGAGTGTGATAGATAAAAGAGAGGCATACATAAATACCTAACGGTTGTTTCCCGTCTACTGGTGACGGTCACCCAGCCTACCATAGGAAGTGACATGTGACAGTTTTGAGTGTCACAGTGTCAAATCTAAGGAGGCCGCATTACCGGTAATTTGAAAATGGGGGTTGGTAATACCGGGTAATTTACCGGTAATACTTTGCTTGGTATTACCAAAGTATTACCGCCTGCACAAAATAACCTAACTTTTGCCTCGGGACTCTAAAATTGATTTTTCCGATTTCTATGGATACCTAATGATCATTAGAATTGTTGGGATGCGTGCTATAGCACATGCGACGCCATGCACGCACATTATAAAGCGACGCATTTTACAGAGAAGTGCAGACAGAAATGAATATGCACGAAAATACCTAACTTTTGCCTCGTGTAACGTTTCGTTGTCATTGGAAGTAAGGGACATGCTGCCGCCTTCAGCTGCGGCTCCCGTGGCCATGATGTCGGCGAATGATTACGATGAAAACTTCGTTAGTGATTTTTCACCGCTATGCTCTCTACAGAGAATGTTCTCCGCCGATCTGCGGATCTGATATGCACGCAGGTGGTAAGATCCACGGTATTTGAGATCTTACCGGTAATTTATCATGGTAATACCGTATGACCATGGTAAATTACCGGTAATTTCTTAAGTATGGCAGGTAAGACGATTGGGGGGGTCGGTAATACCGGTAATTTACCTGGTAATTACCGTCCCGGTAATTTACCAAAAAAATTACCCGGCCTCCTTAGTCAAATCCAGCAAAAAATTCAAATGCGGGCCGCTTCGAAAAAAAAAAGCCTTCTTCCCTGCGCCGAGTGTAATACGTGCAATTATCGAAAATGCTCGGAATGGGCATAACTTTTGACATACTTGGCCATTTTAGCTGAAAAATGAACCACAAATAGGTCTTTCATAAACGAACATATTGATATTATATCGTTTGTAAGCATAGGCGCAACATTCCGTAAAAGAATTCATTCGCAGTAACAATTGCATTTTTTGGGTATTTGACGCGCCGGCGCGTCGGCGCATGCCAAAAATACAGGCGCCACGCCGGCGTTCGGCGCGAGGATAGAATTTGTGTTGCCACGCCAGCGCCGCGGCGCGGCGCGACGGCGCGTTCTGCCCAAGAGTCGCGCCGCGTTGGCGCCGATCTCAAAAACCTTAATTAATGGCACCCTTAGTTTGGAAACGCCGTGGTTTCGCGGAACCATGTCATCACGATGTCAGCAAATGTCGAATTGATTTCTGAATTCGACATTCGGTCTTCAGATTTCGTAACGTCGATTTTCACATTATGCATATGGATGACGATGGCTGACGGTTTTCCCAAACCATGGTTTCGCGAAACCATGAAAAGTGTGGTTATGGGAGACCATGCCCCCGTGGTTTCCCGAAACCACGCTTTTCGTGGTTTCGCGAAACTACAGTTCAGAATTGTCTCACGTAACGAGACACGTCGGCAGACAGGCTGTCGCGGACGTGTACACAATATTCCTTTCCCAAACCATGGTTTTGCGGAGAAAACCATGAAAACCGAAACCATGGTTTCGCGGAACCATGGTTCCACGAAACCATGGTTTGGAGGCATGGTTTTGGGTACACGATCAAAAATCTGCACAGGAGCGTGGGAACGAACGATCTGCCCATCGTGCCCGGGAACACAGTGATGACAGTCGGGCCGAAACCATGGTTTACACAGTAGCCACTAAACCATGAACTTCTCATAATAACAGCTAGAGCGAATAACAATATACCGGTGTCTTTTATCTCTTTATCTCTATGACGTTCACGTTTTTGTCAACCTTGGTGCTGAAACGCGCGTGAGTCGTTACCCCTCAGATGCGGCCCCCAATTCCAAGCTCCCCACCCTGCCCCTTGACCCTACGTTTTTAGCACATTGCAACACACTGCAACACACTGCAACACACTGCTGCACATGTGTTGCAGGCGTACCACAGGCGTACCACAGACGTACCACAGATGTACCACAAGAGGCAAAGTTTTGCAGACACGTTGCAGTACATCCTGCAACATGCTGATGCCGCGATTGATAATCACCACTGAAAAGGGCACATGCTAGCTTAATCACTCGGATGATATCCGAATCGTCCGCTATCACTTGGTATAATTTATTGAAGGGTCTGACCTTATGTTGGCAAGTTTTCACGGCATTTGGACGAGTATCGCGTAAGTTAGGATTTGGGGGTACCTAGAGCCGGAGCGGGAAAAGTGTTGCAGAAATGGAATTGTGTTGCAAGGGTTGCAGCGCGCATGTAGCAGGTGCGCAACATTGTGTTGCGGACGTACCACATGCATGCTGCAAGAATATATGTGCAGCACATATGCAACTATCGTGCAGCACGTCTGCACGCGGGTGACATCTGCAGCTATCTTGCAGCTATCCTGCAGCTATTTCGCAGCTATCCCGCAGCTGTCCTGCACTCGAGACATATGTGCAACACGTGTACAACACGTCAATCTGATCCATGCCTCCAGTCGAGGCATACATAGGCACACGGCACATATGCCACAGTCCTGACGCATGCTTTCAACCCGGGGAATATGTACACGAAAACTCTACCAATCATGCAATTATTCGGACATTCAAACATGCACATTGCTGAAATCTGTATAGGCAGCCCTGACCGGGAGTCCCGGTGCAGGCCCCTATGACATGACAGGACCCAACGCAATTTCTTGTAATATGGACCCCGAGGTAGTAGCGGATATAGCGGACATTGATTTCATATGTCTATGTTCGGATAAACGCGTTACGCGTAAATCTCAAAACTCCGGAAACACGCAAATACGCGTAATTTACACGAGCCTCGATTTCGGCCTTATTTTACGTGTATCACGTAAAATCGCGATTTTACGTCATTTCGAGCCCTCCAAGCCCTCCCAGGGATCTGGTTGGCCGGCGATATCGAATTATCGATCTACCGTCATCACACAAAACAGAAAACATAACGATATCGACCGTCTCACACACAAAACGGAAAACCTAGGACTTGGGGAAGCATCCAGGAGCAACATACTAGCGAGGCGCGTGGCGCCTGAACAAGTGGAGCCCACTCGTGTGTCTGCAGTCTCTGGGCGCGCCATTCGTGCACCTATTCCTTTCACTTGTTAGGTAGATAGGTAGCGTTAGGTTGAATCACAGTCATACATTTATCGCCTATGCACCACAACTTTGTTTAGTTGCTTTCCTTCTTTACGTGCTTCGTTATTGCATGTCGCATCGATGCATATGAATTATTTTGCATATAGTTGCAGATTAATTCCTCGTATTTGAATACAATATTTCAGATTTGCAATGGATTCGTCTACCTGCATTGGGCCCACTGGCTGATTCGCTAAAACCTGCTCTCCTCGTTGACTCCTGTGCCCTTCACTCGAGTACTTCCGTACAATATGTTCTATGTTCATATGTTGGGGGCCCTAATGCCTAGTGTCGAAATGTGTGAAGGTTACCGTGAATAAATACCGTAGATAAGTAATCAGAAATGTCATTATTGCCAGGGTTTTCTCTCATTATATGTGAGTATGTCCGTTGGGATGTAATGCTATTTTCTCCATAGTGCATTACGTATTACGGGTAAATCTCAAAACTCCGGGAACACGTAAATACGCGTAAATTACGTCCGGGGGGGTCACGTTTATCCGAACATAGTCATATGTAACGGCTAGCTTTCCATTTCGTGCCACTTGACCGATGAAAGTAGAGACGGCATGGGATAACGATGCGTGGTTCAAGTGCCTGAGGTTGAAGGGTTCAACTTGGAGGTCGTACGACGCCTCCCCTTGGATTATCTAGCCCGTCAAATTACACTTGTTGATAACTCTCTTGTGATATTTTCGACGCGACACTAATTCTCATACTTTGAACGAAAAGTTCCCTCCAAGCAACGAAAAGTTCTCATCTATGTGCGAAGTACATTCTCGCCAAACAAACTGCTTGGGAACTTAAGCAACAAGAATATTTTGACGTGATTCCGGCTCGGAAGTTTTGAAGACACAATAGTCCACACCGACAGTGTGCAACAGTTTGACTCAGTTCAAAGGATTCATGGAATTGCGTATACAAATAAGTCGATTCCGTCCACTTGGGTCGTGGCAATGGGTTTTAAACCTGCATCATCAACCTCGATGAGAACGTTAGTTAATAAACACCAAGGGCACCGAATACCAAAAAGTTACCACTCATTTGTCTCATTCACTCATCTATATGACGGCATTCTTGCATCTGTAAGTTTACACAAGGAATAAACTCGTTTTCCTACTAGAGAGAGCTCTTTGAACATAGGAGTCATTCCGATAGAAGCGATAAGTAAACTCGGATGGATAAGAATGCGATGTTTGGAGGTGCGATCCGTTCAAAGAAAGGTGTGTACCTTTAATGGGAAAGGTGAACGTCGCGACTCTCCCACCCGGTGCTAACTCACGCTGCAACTTCGGGAGCATGCTCAGGTTTCCCCATTCAGACAAATACATCGTCACAACAGTTGCCTGCGTCAAGTCTGCAACGGAAGGGCTCGTCAAGCGCAAATCTTGAAAAGGTGGGTAAACTTAGTAAGATAGAGCGCATCTGGTGCAAGTGCCTAAATGTCGTTGTACAGGTATTGTTACTCCTAGCATAAAAGATGAGTTGAAGTTCAGCAGTTAACGAGATTGAGCGCACGCTGCGTATCTAGCACCTGCACTCTTAGCATCTTCATGCTTGATTTCGACCAGATCCTGTAGGTTCTCTCGTTGCACAGTAGAGCGCGCCTCCTGCATCGGACACTTAGTTCCGTTAAATAAATTTTATTCCAACGGCAAGCAACGGATTCCGAAAATGCGAAATCTTACAAACAGGATATGCTTTGCGCTTGCACTGCAACTTGGCGCAAGGGTTAAAGCCTTTGCATTAGTTACCTCGACGAGATCCGCATTCAGCTCAAATCCGACCCCTCTCGCTCCATACCTGCAAAGCTAATTCACGCAAAGCGCGTTCAACATCGTATAATAAGAGATCGAGCTTCTGATCAGCGGGTAGAAACCACTACAATCAAAAACGAAAATTCGCCGCTGTCCTGACTAGCAGTTTAAACAACAGACTGCTTAAAACAGGAAGTGCGCTTAAATCGAGTAATACATTCATAAAATAATCGTTCACTGCCGTATCGACGATCAAATTTGTTACGAAAGTCACCGCAATTATTCTTGGCAAACAAGATCACCGAGCGCACCATTTCTTATCACTCAACTTATGCCCATATTGTTGCATTCTGTTTTTTTATTAAGCAGTATACCTGGAGGCAGCCTCGATCAAGAGTCGTCCATCGCCACAACCAATATCGTACACCTGCGCTACTGCTTCAACATCAGACCTGGGGCACGCGATGTTTGTGGATCGAGGATGGAAACTTCGTGCTCCGACTGTGTTGATTTGGAACGTACGAAAGTAGTTTTTGAGTTATTCTTTCCATCGCAAGCAGCACAACACAGATCGCTGTCGGACAATTAAAAACAGGAAGAAGCACGTCCATATCAGCAAAATATAGCAGTTCAACCTTAATATCACCTTGTCAACCTTTGTGACTTTTGCAAGTTGGAGGAGACGTTTGCCCACATGGTGTGGCGTTGGGACATATGGTCCAAGTCTATTACGAACGATGAAGCGAGCCCAGGTGCCAAGCCAGAGACCTCCGGTCATACCCACGTTCTTTTCTATATTCTTCTCGACTTAAATATGGAGGTTGAACTCTCGGATTGGTCTTGTATCGCTATAGCACCGTCAGGAGCTCACTTCTTTAATCGCTGTTCTGTCCATCAGTGAAACTTCACAGTGCATAGATATTCTCCATTTGACGACATTTCCAGGAATCAATGGAGCTTTATCGTATGATACCTGTATGTGTGCTTTTGATGGTACGAAACTTGGAAACTTGGAGACTATGAATATTGTAGAGTAGATGTAGCAGCAGATGGGTCCGATGCACACGCGACGGCAGCTGCAGTCGAGTGATAAAACCCTAAAACCCTAAAAACCCTAAATATGTGGGGGGAGGTTCAAGAAAGTCTGGTGGAGGCACACAAAATAGAAGCGCAGGCGAGATTCAATGTTGCAGCCCTTGCAGAAGGCATCATCAAAGCATCGTTTTGGGGATCCCATCATAAAGAAGCCCCACAGATATAGTCGCTCGTTGTCTCGAGTACCAGCGAAGCGCCAAGCCTGCCATACGGTAAAGAATTTCGAGCGACCCGTCATGATCTCAGAGTTCTCTGCGGAACTGGTGGTCGATGCTGGTGAGAGATAGTAGACACTTGCTATGAATATCCCGGTTCACATAAGCGTCCAAGCGCAGAGTCCTGGTATATTTCGCCGCATCGGGTAGTGAAAGCTTCTATTTTCCCCCGTCGATGCGTTTTCACTCGCTTTCCTTCTCAAGTCACTTTAGGCGCCCAGACTCACGAAACATCCCAGGCTGATCCTGAACAACGTGCAGTCGTTCACTCTAAAGCGAAATAAACCTTGCTATTGACGTATTGGGTAGGTCTAAAAGCATCTTTAGTTGTGTGCAGCAGATAACGCGCCCACTTTGAAACGTGCGAGTGGCAAGGACGTGCTGGGATCCTTTTGAGTTTACCGAGCAAATTCAAAAGCGCACAAGACGATATGACAGCCAGACTCTTCAAAGTTTCGTTGTTAAATCTAAGCTGCTGGTGACTGGTCATAGGGAACATTCTGGGGGAGTGCGTGCTGTGGGATTCAAAGCTCAAGTGCCTGAATTGGGTAGACATCGATGGCTCCAAATTTCTGGAGTATCATCCCGCTACCGAGGTGACTAGCCCCCCTGTAAGCGATCATGAAGCAAAGATGAAACTCTCCTAATGAGAGAACATGGCGAGGTAACTTTGAATGAAGAATGTGTGCCAGCACGCTTGAGCTCACACAGTCGGTCGCGATGGTACGCCTTACTGTCAGGAGACCAGTGTGTGGCAACTGCCCGAGCGTGCCGGTTCCTTCTGCTATTGCACCGGCCGCTCACCGCGGACCTATCTGTTCGCCTTCGAGCGCGGCCTCGCGTTCTACAACCTCGAAACACACTCCTTCGAGCGCATACAGGACTTTGAACATGGTGAATGCTCCTGTGCTTCCCCGTCTGACAAACCAAACAGGTCGAAATGGCTCGCTTTCTCTTTTGCGGGCGGGATACCAGATTGGGTACCTGACTGTACTCTGGATATCTGCTTAGAAATCATATTTTCACACGACTTCACGCAAGGAACTTTCAGAGTACAGCGGCATAGGAAGCATAGGATGCGCCGCAGCACGTTCGGAAACATACCTGGGAGCCGCCTAGCACGTTCATAGTTCGCTTTTGAGCTTCGTTCCTCAATCACCCGACCGCGTTTGCCCCCTGTTCAGCCACCACTTCTCATCTTTGAAAAGTTTCCGTGTGCACCCATTGATCACTAAGACCGTTCTAGCTCGAGTGATAGACTGCAGCCTTCAGCGTCAACCATTGTAGCGATAGAGCGGGGGACGCAACCCGCGATATCAACCACACGTCTGCGTTCCGGGATTCTTCGGCTGTGATACACCTGAGGTCTCATAAATGCAACTCGACAGCCTCGCATGACGTGTCGGTAGTGTGGCTACAAATAACCCGAGGCGGGGCGCAGAGCTGCCGGCCACCCGCCTGAACGACGGTCGCGTGGATCGCAAAGGGCGCTTCGTGGTTGGAGGCTACAACGAGGTACTCACTTCACACCTTCCTGGTTTTTGCCAGCAAGAAGGCGTGTGGGCGTGCTCTAACACCATCCTGTCGAATCCATTAGAACGCGAAGCCGCTGCGACAGGCCGCGCACACCTTAGAAACAGTGAACGCGGCCCTAAGGCTCCTGCCTTGGGAACCTCAGATTTGACCAGTACCATATCATAAGGGCATGGTTCTCAGGCTTTTGCAAGGCGAAAGGGCTGACCGGGCTGTGGCATGCGCGCTGAATCACTGTCAAGAGGGCTGACCGGGCACTGAGGGAAGTCGCAGGCAGGGAATGATCCCATCTCAAATGTCTACCGTGTGAACGCTGACGGCACAGGTGTTTGCCTGCTGATTCCTCACGTGGCTTGTGCAAACTCTATCTGCTTCTCTCTCGACGGGTGCGCCCCTATGGCCCTCTCTCTATGAGGCAAGATGAGCCACAAGATAGCCCACACCAAGGTCCACTTCATTGTCCTTCTCTACGAGGCTCGGAGTAGAGGAGGTATCATGGACAGACACACGATGCACTTCACAGAGACATTAGGAGCTCGGGGGAGAGGAGGTACCATGGGCAGACATGCAGTGTTATTAGAGATATTACGAGCTCGGGGGAGAGGAGGTATCTTGGGCAGACATGCAGTGTTATTAGAGATATTACGAGCTTGTGGGAGAGG
>LGRX02010482.1:0-12056 GCA_001247695.2 Cymbomonas tetramitiformis | reverse complement strand
TGACGAACAGTTTTCAAATTTTGCCTACGTGGAAACAAAAAACGCGACGCAAGAGCGTCGCGTCGCGTAAATGTTGGACAAATTATCTCTGCGTAGCATGCTACGCAAAAGATCTTTGGCCAAACATCTCCGCGACGCGACGCTCTTGCGTAACTTTTGCGTAGCGCTTTACAGTTTTCCAACCAATCAAATCGCTGCGATCAAAAGTTACGCGACGCGACGAATTTCATTTTACCCAAACCAGATTTAATCCGGGACTAAATCTGGTTTGGAGATTACGGCCGTCGCGTCGCGTCGCGTCGCGTCGCGTCGCGTCGCGTCTGACCAGATTTAAGGATGAAGAAATCGGCGTACTGCGACGGTGTGCACGACATTTATCGTCTACGTGGCGTCTGGATGGTGTCGTCGTGGCAACGGCAAAACAATTGCACGCAAGCTTAAACGTGAATGCAGTGTTGAAATTGACAGTGCCCCGTAAGTCGCTATCCAGCGGCTGTTGTTTTCGGGATGCTAACGTGTACCAAACACAGCATTACTTTGCATATGAATTCTAATAAATGTTAGGAACAACATGTTTTTTTTGCGCGCAAGATTCGTCCAGGATTCTGGATGCTGGACGACTCTTGTGAGGGGGGGTAATGGGCGTGATTCGAGCCAGCAATCTCGACTCACGCCCAGCAGCGACTCATACTGCACAGCATGAACATATCAGGCATATCATATGAACAAACGAAATCAATTCTGAGCATCTGACAGTGCACTGTCACCTTTAGCGGAAACGCGGATGTCAACCGCGTCCACGTTTCCGCCGCGGGGCTCGAAGCGGGTGAACCAAATGACCAAATGAAACACAGATGCGCACATACAACGTTGAAAATATGTTTCAGTTGTTGCTATTAGTATTTTTTAGCTTTCCCTTCGGCGGGATACCGAAGGGAATGCCGTTTTGCGGATGCGGTTTCCCGCTTCCGCCATTCCCGCTTCCGCCACACGAAGCGGAGAATTCGAGATCTGCTTCCAGTCACCGAATATGTGCGGGGATGCTTCCTATCGTTCATGATACCTTCTAGTAAACATTATTTCCTTCTAATATATCGCGAATACTTCAATTTCTTCACTAATCTACCCTGCTGCACTAGGTTTTCACAGTGTTAATTAGGTCAAACGTTTGACCTACAAAGTGTCGCATTGCCTACGTGGAGCGTACACTTGCGTCGCATATCCAAGAAGCGTCCATTTATTTTATCTCCGATTTGATCTGACGAACAGTTTTCAATTTTTGCCTACGTGGAACCAAAAAACGCGACGCAAGAGCGTCGCGTCGCGTAAATGTTGGACAAAACATCTCTGCGTAGCGTGCTACGCAAAAGATGTTTGTCCAAACATCTCCGCGACGCGACGCTCTTGCGTAACTTTTGCGTAGCGCTTTACAGTTTTCCAACCAATCAAATCGCTGCGATCAAAAGTTACGCGACGCGACGAATTTTCATTTTACCCAAACCAGATTTAAGGACGGGACTGACAGAACACTCACTGAGAAGATCAGATCAAGGGGTATAAACTAGTTTATACCCCTTGGATCAGATCGAGATGAGAGAAACTGATGGTTTTCTGATCAGTGTAGGATGACAGGCAGTATGACTGTCATCCGGAGCAGATCTGAAAACTGAGGTTTTCTGATCAGTCGGAGGCATAAGAGGCCAGCTACGGACTGAGAGGGCCTCTTGCCGTGTTACTGTGGACTTGTGTGGACTTTCATCGACTGTGTCGGTTTTTACAGTTTACTGTCCGTTTTTGCAGTTTGTGTCCGTTTTTGCAGTTCTGTAACACCGTAAGCTTTTCAGTGCGCACATACTTTCAGTAGTATTCGTATATTGATTATGGAGTGGTTCACCGACCCAATTTTGTGTCAAAGACGAATTGATGATTTGCAAGCGCAGCCAGCGTACGCGACCGCTTTTGCCGCTTTCCAAGATGGGGAGGACCTCTCGCAACCGCAAATGAAGTTGATTCGACAAATGGAGAGAGCGACTGCCCGACTTGCTGAGCTTAAAGGACTGTCACAAGTAGCCTCAGGAGACCGTAAGCGTCCGTGGGAGGCAGCAGTAGATCTCACTCAGCTTCCAGGGTCCGATCGCCTTGAGTTGACTCGCAACGATGATGGCAAGGACAAGGGACTCCGCAAACAGTTTTTGGAGAGGTGACCCAGCACCACTTCGTGGCACACTCAGCGTCACAGTTGGCGCTTAATGACGCCAAGAAGGAATTGGAAGGTGTGGAGCTGCCTGAGACTGTCACTCTTGCTTTAGAGTTCTTGTCTGAGACTGCGGAAAAAGGTGTGGCACGCGCCAAGGCACGCGCTAAAATTTTGGCCTTGGTTTCGGACAAAGGCCCTGAAATCTGCGAGAAACTTGAGCGTAAATCGTACGTTGACGATGAAGAGGACGAAAAGTTAATGCGCAAAGCAGAGAAAGAAGTTAAAAAACTCACGCTGCCCAAGCTGCGGCTGCCAAGGGGCGAAACAAGGGCCTAGGCAGGGGTGCCTTTTCAGCTTCTCGTCCTACTGCTCCTGGAGCACCTCCGCCACCGCCACCTGTTGAGGCAGGGCGTGGCAGTCACCTCCAATGCTGGAATTGTAACGAGTTTGGACACCACCAAAACCAATGCTCGCAGCCGCGCTCTGAATTCTCTGAGGAAGAGCTTGTCGAGGCCATACCTTTGTGTGAACAGGGCGTTACGGTGCCCCGTGTTGCGGGGAGACTTAGGGAACGAGCACCCTTTTGGCGGACCTTTGTCCGCTCTTCGTATGTGATGTCTTGGATTGAGAGAGGGTTTAACTTGAAGTTTAAAGATGGCAGGGCTCGGCCCCGAGTACACTTGGCTAACCACGTGTCAGCTGTTAGGCACACCACCTTCGTTACTGACGCTGTGCAGGAGTGTGTCCTTATGGGCGCCCTGAGAGAGGTGCCCAGCAAGCCGCGGGTTGTACTGCCTTTAATGGTAGACGACTCTCGGGACAAGCTAAGGCTAATCTTCAACGGTAAGTGGCTCAATGCCTTCCTGGTCTTTCCGAAGTTCAAGTATGAGCACCTGCAATCTTTTGTAGACCTGCTTAGGAGGGGTGACGGGCTGTTTTACTTTGACTATAAGTCAGGGTATTACCACGTAGACCTCCACGAGATGTCTCGTACATATGTTGCTGTTGAGTGGCAGGGCAGGTTCTTTGAGTTCTGTGTGCTGCCGTTTGGTCTAGCCCCAGCTTGCTGGGTGTTTACGAAGATCAACAAGGAGCTCGTAGGTAAGTGGCGGGGTCTCGGGTTCCGTGTGCACCCCTACGTGGACGACTTTGCCTTTGCTGTGAGGGCTCCTACACTCACGGACCCTTCGGCTTTGGCTGTGTTGTCCCGTATTATGCGGGACGTGCGGGAGGCAGGCTGGCTCGTGTCAGAGTCTAAGTCTCAGCTGTTTTTCACACGGGCCCTTGTGCATATAGGCATAGGCATAGACCTGGAGGGGGGGGTCTTGTTCGTGCCTGAAAAGGCTTTGAGCAAGATCCGTGCTTGTGTGTCAGACTTGTTGAGGCTGTTTCATAGGCTGCCTCTGAGGCTTGTGGCTAAGTTTGCAGGCTTAGTTAATGCACAGTGGTTTGTACTAGGGGGTGTCACTCGGATTGTATGCTAGGGCGGCTGCAGTACTCATAGCCGACACCCTGACTTGGGGCTCGTGGGCTTCTCATGTCCCGGGCACTGATGCTCTTCGGGCAGAGCTGGAGTTTTGGCTGACAGACGGCTTTCGTAGGCATCAGAGAGGCATTTGGGAGCCCAGGGGGGCGGGGCTTCAGCTGGAGACAGTCCATGCGGACACCTCTGAGGTGGCATGGGGGTCCTGGCTGGAGCAGTCCTTTGGGGGACCTGAGTTGCTTGGCCACAGTTATCTGACCATGTCGGACAGACTGAAGTCATCCACTCTCAGGGAGCTCAGGGGCATTTTTGACTCTCTCCGAGCATTTGATGTGGCTGGCAGGCTGAGAGGGAAGAGGGTGCTTGTCATTTGTGACAACCAGGCTGTGCATTTTGTCATTGAGGCTGGCAGCAGGCATCAGGAGCTTCAGGAGCTGGCTTTAGCGGTGCATGATTTCTGTGCTGACCACGGGGTGGTTTTGTCCTCCCTTTGGATGCCCAGGGAGTTTGAGGCCCGGGCAGATGCCTTGTCCAAGATCAAGGACCATGATGACTGGATGGTCAACCCGGCAATCTTTCAGTGGGCTGACCCATGGATTGCCGGGGGGTGGAGGCACACCCGGGACAGGTTTGCAACTGACAAGAATTGTCTTGTTTTTGACAGTGCAGGTGCCCCCTCCTTCAACAGTGCTTGGCACTGTCCAGGTACGTCGGGGGTTGACACTTTCGGTCAGACGGACTGGCGGGAGCACGTCAACTGGTGCAACCCGCCTTTTCGGATGATCGGGAGGCTCCTGCTGTTTCTGCAGGCTGAGAGGGCTGCAGCCTCCATTGTGGCCCCGGTCTGGACTTTCCAGCCGTGGTGGGTCTTGCTGTGTCCCGACGGGGTTCACTTGGCAGACTGTGTGGTGCAGTGGACGGAGCTCCAGCCCTCTGCGGACACCTTCCTCCCTGGCCTCGGAAGGGCCAATGAAGGGGGTGTGGGCTTGCCTGACTTTCGGGTCCTCCTCTTGCGGGTCTCCTTCGATGAGAGGGAGCCTGCAGGCCCTGGTCCCCGCTGTACCTTGGGGGGTTGCATGGCTTGTGACTGGGGTAGGGGTATGAGATGGGGGCTGCCCTTCATGCAGGCATCATAGGCACCGGGGAGCAGTGGGCTGGCCTGCAGTTCTCCGTGACGGACCCGCTGGAGATGCAGCTGCGGGCAGACATGCTGTTGGCGGTGTCTGGCACCCGTGAGGCTAGCACCATGCGGGGCTACTCTCGGGTGTTCGTACGGTACCAGGCTTTCTGTCAGGACCGTGACCCACCTAGGGTGCCTGTTCCCGCTGACCCGGTCACGGTGGCTATGTACTTGCAGTACATAGCCAATGCGGCCAGGACCTTCTCTGTGGTGAAGACCGCTTCGGCTATGGTTTTCACTGCTCATGATTTGGCCCTGGTCCCGGCAGACCGGAACCCCACCTCTCATCGGCTGGTGGCCGCGGTGCGGGAGGCAGCTCACAGGAGGCTGGGGGACAGGCGGCTCAACAGGAAGGAGCCGCTGGAGTTTGCATTTGTACAGAGTGGTGCTCGTTGCTGGGTGATGCTGGGAGGTGTCACTCGGCAGATGTTTGCTACACTGGGTTTGGACATGTGGACAGGCTTCTGGCGGTATGACTGTGCGGAGAAGGTGAGACTGCGGGATATGAAGTTCTGTGAGACCCACATGACCACCTTCCTCGAGAAGCGGAAGACGGACAAGTACAGGTATGGTCAGCTGGTGGAGGTTGCCCGGGCGGCTGAGGGGCAGCCTTTGTGCCCAGTGGAGGGCAGTCAGAGGTGGGTTGACACTCAGATTGCACGGGGGGTGCAGCCCGACGAGCCCCTGTTTCAGCAGATTGATGGCAGGCGGTTTCAGCGGGACCCGTCGGCTGACTGCCTGACAGGGAAGAGGCTGGACTATCCTCACCTGAGGAGGTACCTGTTCAGGATGTTGGGTGAGGCTTCTGGCTTGGACCCCGATGCTCTGAGGCAGCTGTATGGGACCCAGTCCCTGCGGTCTGGTGGGGCTACGGCGGTGGCTGCGGCTGACCAGGTTACTGATTTCGAGTTCGATCAGTACGGTGGCTGGAGCTCGTCGGCGGCTGCGGCCACCTACAAAGCTACCAACCTCAACCGCAGGCTGGCGGTGTCCAGAAGCATGCCCCATGCTCAGCAGAGTAGGCGGCCTTTCTTGTCTGATTGCTTGTTGTTGTCATGCATTACATGTGCACTGCTTTGTGGTGATCTTTGTGTGCTTGCACCGGCCGGGTTCCATTCACATATGTGTCATATGTGTCATGCAAGCTGGGCTATGTAGCCGCAGCTGATTAGAAAACTGATGGTTTTCTGATCAGTGTAGGATGACAGGCAGTATGACTGTCATCCGGAGCAGATCTGAAAACTGAGGTTTTCTGATCAGTCGGAGGCATAAGAGGCCAGCTACGGACTGAGAGGGCCTCTTGCCGTGTTACTGTGGACTTGTGTGGACTTTCCCACCCGCCCTCCCTTGTGATTCAGGTACGGATGAGGAGAGGCCGCTTTCAGTGCAGGAGCTGCAGGACTTGGAGGACCTGGAGCAGCTGGGCTCTGAGCTGGAGGCCGTGCAGATCCGGCCCGCAGAGGGGCAGTCGGCTCATTAGAGTGTAGGTAGAGGAGACTAGGACCTGTGCCTGTTCAGTGCCGACCGCTGTGATGAGAGGTAGCTATAGTGATCCTTCGGTGGGGGGCTGCGAAGCTACCTCATGCTGCTTCTCATCTAGGCACTGGTCAGTAGGCTTTGCTAGGTGACGGCTTTGCTATTGTTGTCTTGCCTGACTCTGAGCTGGAGCGGGTAATTATGCTTTTTGAGGGTTTCAGCCCTAGCATAGCATTTTAGGTCCATAGTCTGTACTCTTTAGGGTAATGATATTATTTGCAGGCCTCAGTCCTTTGGCACGAGGGGCGTGTGCCCGCATGCAGAAGGCTGGGGTCGGCAGTCGGGTCGTGGGACCCTGATTCCTGTCTGGCGGGAGTCCTTGGTTGTGGCACATCTGGATTTTTCGTATTATTATTTTGTAATTCCACACGCAGTGCACCGGCCGGGTTTCTGCACCGGCCGGGTTCCATTCACATATGTGTCATATGTGTCATGCAAGCTGGGCTATGTAGCCGCAGCTGATTAGAAAACCTCAGGTCCCATCCATCGAATGTATATAGGGGGTACGTGAAGGTACAGGTGGGGAAAATTCGATTTCCAAAATTGATTGTGGTTGCGAGTAGTTGTTCGTTCTGAATTCTGTGGCATTCGCATAGCATGGCATAGCATGGCATGGCATGCGCCTTATGGCGTTGGCGTTCGAAGTCCAAGTCGAACATCAACCGACGCGCGCGCCTCCCGCTTCGCGTCGCGGAGACTCGCCCCCTCTCCGCTCGCGCTCGCGCGCTCCGATCGATTAACGAGGGGAGGGGGAGGGGGGGGGCGGAGGGGAGGCGTCGTCTCAGTCCAAGTGGCACCGGTAATTACCGGCCGAAAATCGTTAGCTACCGGTAGCCGTCAGATCGTTTTGTCATACTTAAGCCTCTGCGCCATACACCCATACTTAAGGCTACCGGTGTTAGGGGCTTAGCTACCGGTGGCCGTCGATTTAAAGTATTAACACCGGTCCCCCCCCTCGATCCTCGCCAAAAAGAATTATCTCCGTCAGATCGATGGTCGCCGATCGACAGTCAAGGGTTCGGACAAAGGTTTAATTCATATTTTGTTCGGTTTAACTCATATTTTATATTTTATATTTTATAGTATTGATTATTCAGACGACATTCTGTCAATATATTTATAAATATTTATAAATATATATACAAACATATCTATATTATTAAGCCGCCTAATATGCTCTTTTTGAGCCTTCCGATTCAAAAATGCCGATCTGCCGCATCGTGTCGGCTGTCCTACTGCAGACGTCGGCTGTCCTTACACTTGCGCGAAATGTTTTTCAAAAATTCGATTTTTAAAATTTTCTAGAAAATTTTAAAAAAATTTGACCCACTCTTTTTGGGCCCTTAACACTGTAGAGGCCGAATTAATTGATTTTACAGTGTTAAGGACCCATTTTGGCCCATATTTATCTGATTTTCATCTGATCTGATCTGTCTGATTATGTCTGATTGACAACCTTGCTCATGCATGCTCATGATGATATATTATGGCTTCCCTAAGTGAATGCTCTTATCGTAGTTTCTAAGGTTGGCCATTGCACCGTGATCCAAAATCTAACTTTTAGATCTGTTTTGCTAAAAATATAAAATGGTTGATTTATTTTACCTTAAAAATTACAAAAATTAGTTTTTTAAAAATTTAAAATTTAAAAAATAAAAATAAATAAAAAAACCAATAATTAATTTTAAAAATATGACATCCGTAGCAGTCCTACTCCAGATTTTGCGAGGAGCTCACAGACGCTGCTCATCTGACCAATCATATTCACAGTACTTCATTAAATTCGTAACTTTTTCATACCCGATCTTCCATTCAGGCGGTAAGGTATTGGTTCGAAAAATTCGAGCCAATGATGTTTTAGATTCTAGCCTAAAATCAGGTCATCGTCCGATTTGAATCTTAACATTATGGGCGTCGGATCAGGATATTTCCTGGACTTTCATCGTAACTTTTTCATAATCAGGTGTTCCCACTTTTAAGGAATTACCGGAATATCCTAGTTCACTAGATGGCTACTGCCCGACAGTCCTTGTGAAAGGACTGGAATCTCGTTCAGTCTTATCACAAGGACCGGACGCGCGGGAATTTTTTTAACCATCCTCTTGATGCTCCTAGTGCCTATCCTCCGGATTGTAGTCTCATTGGGACCTAAACGGAGTACCCCTTTGCCCGCTTGCCTAAGCAATGTCGCAATTTCATGCTACGTTATCAACATTAAGCATGGGTAGCGTTAAAAATCACTAAATTCCAACTACACCACAGTGGTATTTTCGGATTTTGTATACCCAGGCAACTTCAACCGATATTTTGAGGGCGAAGATGACCTCCGATCATTTTTTTTGACAAGACACTGCAGAAAGAGCAGCTCGCGAACTTGTCAACATGGGTCTCCGAATTTTCACAGGACCTTCGTGGAGGTAGCTAGCGTGAGAAACATTTCGGTCCTTGTGGTAGGACTGGCCTTTTTATTTAATTTGAATTAATTTTACCCCCACCTCTTCAGCCCTCACAAGTGCATACCCATATCGAGTATATCACCCGGCACATGTTTTTAATAAATATTTGAGCACCCAAGGATGATCTTTAAGCACTCAAACATCAACTACATCGAAAAATCGTGGCGGCTAACCCCCTTTTACTTCGGTCCTTGTGGTAGGACTGGAGCGTCGGGCAGTAGCCATAGATATCAGAGGGTCCCGAACTCTGTGGATAAACTGCCATAAGATCAATAAACCCTAAGCTAGATATACCCAGAACGGTCTCGCAACGGTCTTGGAAACTAGCCTACCTATAGATGCACGAACCTATAGATCAGTCAGCAGTCCAGTGTTGGTCCTAGGGGTCTGTCATAGGGGCCTGCCTGTCAGGGCTGCCTATACAGATTCCCGCACACCACCCCAGCACGGTGGGTGGTGCGGACTGGCTAGGAGAGTCAGAATAGTAAATCTCTAGGGCAGAAGCCAGGTTGACAAGTCCTAACTGCTAATCCAACTCCGCAATTCTGATACACAAATTGGAATCCCTCTAACCAGCACAAGAGAAACCATACAGGCAATGCAAGTCCTGCCAAACTACTGAAAAGCTCTGTGCCAGTAAGTCAGATTGAAGAATTCAAAGGTGTCAAAGTAAAAGCATAAACCAGATTGAAGACCTGTCACAACTATGAACACGCTTAGAAGGGGTCCCTCGGGCACCCCTGAAAGGCCTGTCACACCCCCCATATTTAGTCACGCTACCGCAGCCCATGTCAGACCCCACCGCATTTGCCCCCATCGCGCCCGTCTCAGCCGACAGCAAACGCCCCAACCATGACCCCCTTTTTTCAGTAATTGTCATTCCCCCCTTCAGTCACGGTCCTACCCCAGTTCATTGTCCGCTCGAGCGCCCGGAGCATATCACGTTCACCCTCCAGCTCAGATCTCCCTCCCAGTTTGAATCATGCACGACGCCTCGCCAAGCGCTACATCGACGTCGCCGCGACCAGCCCGTGCCGATCCGAGAGCACCGCAGAGCGTCAAGCACGACATCACGCGAAGTGACATCACGACACGACCACACATGACGTCTCGGCAATGCATGACAGGGCAAACGCAAGCGCGCGTTGACACCAAACGCCGCTGTCACTGGGAACCAATGGTCACAGGGCATCCGAAACGACAATGGCATTCACGGACTTTCACTATGCTCGCTTGAGTATTTAGCTAGCTCTGCTTTCGAAAAGTTAGATCCGAACCTTTCAAAACCATTCTGCGGGACAGTGATATTTGCCTATTGTGGCCTAGTATTAAATGTGATATATACATACATATGCTTCGAATCCACATGAGAGCTTTGTCACTAGCAGTTTGTAAGAGTCTGGTTCGGATCCCCAGAGTGCCGGCACGCCACTCTGACGTATGTGCGAAGTCGTGCCGTTGTACTTGTTTTATCTGTGAATTGCCCCCTGTGTTGCTCGCTTGCCTTTCTGCGTTGCATGCTTTTACCTGAGCCTGAATCTACAGTCTGCGAGTACAAGTTAGTCCCGTGCCCGTTTTGCGAATCTACGAGCCGGCACGGCTGAAGCGCGTTGCCGCCTGGCATGTTTTACGTGGCATAGCAGTAGACACGCATGTCGCAGTTCCGCAGCGCTGGAGATCCTCTGCTGTCCGAAAACGTTCACGAATTCACAACACGATCGCGAATTCCCACAGAGGGGCATTTTTCCCGTTGAGCGCCTAGCGGCGAGATAGCCCGAAGCTGCGTTTGTCATAAATTCACACCCGCGACGGCGAACCGTCTCAGGCGCTCTCAGCGGTATTCACGCGTGTGCACGATGCGCCCGGCCTTTTTGTGCCATATTTTGTACCATTTGCTATGCGAATTCGAACCTCGCAGGGCTTGCTTGCCGAATTTGCTCAAACCGGCATATATGACCGGCGTTTGGGAATGCACAACCGTAGCCGCGCCAACTCGAGCCGTGACACCTGACTTTTGCTGTTTGACGAGGTTGTAGCCGCACCCATGTTTTTCCCACAGTTGGTATGATGTTAATCTTTGTGAATTCGACCTGCGCAGGCTGTGACAACGTTGAATTCCCCTGACGGACCTGGGTAACAGGTAGTGGGAATTCACGGCTTAAGGCGCGCCAGCTCGAGTCCAAACACCTGACTACAACCTTTGGACAGCATTACAGCCGGATGTTTTTTCCTTCAGTTTTCATTGTGTTTGTATTTGTGAATTCGACCCTTGTGGGCGTTGGCAGCGGTGAATTCCCCGACGGGCCTGTATGACAGGTTGTGGGAATTCATGGTTGGCGACGCGCCAGCTCGGGTCTGGACACCTGACCCATGCCTTTTTGCCATGCGTGTGCTCGAAGCACGCCTTTGCCCGCAGTTTCTTTCATAATTTTCGACGTGAACTTGTGCTTGGCTGCTCGAAGGGCACCAACTAGGCCTTGTGGCAGGTTGGGGGCATTCACCGTAGGAGCCGCTCGTGCTGCGACCTGGGCGCACGACACGAGAGCCGCAGTGAATGCCCAATTGCAAAGTGTTGTTTTGTTCTGCTGGAACGGTATCACCTAACAGGGTGCCGAACCTTTTCGTTGGTTTTGAAATATTCCTCGGATCTCCTTTGTTTTCACTTGTGTGTCAACTCCTATGTGATGGCACCAGGCTCGCGCGCGGAGTGACACGGCAGCCAGAGGCTCAGTGCACTTCAGGCCAGCTTGTGCATGCCTGACATGGTTTTTCAAACTTTGTAGCAAATTGGGTCAGCAACTTTTGTTGAGTGTGCTTCTGTCGTGACTCTTCAGCACGGGTACAGTGCTTCGCAGCCATGGCGCCTGAGACGCCAGCTTTGCGCAGCTCTGCGACCTTTCAAGCGCCAGACCAACTGCGACACCTGCTTTCGGCCCTTCCAGCCATGCCTCCGGGCCAAAGCGGCTGTGCTCCTTGCCTTGCTTTTTCGGGTTGAGGGAGGCTCTGTAAGGCTTGATGTGCAGGTCCGCGAAAACAACTTCACTGGTGGGTAGCAGCCCACAACAGACGCACGTCCCCCTCAAGCTCGCAGCCCACCGGCAGCAGCGACCTGCCGGCTCCACAAACGCGCTCTTCCCTACTCACTCTTATCCCCCCTGTCTCCATTTCCCTGACTTCTGACTCCTGACTCCTGCCCTCACATGA
>LGRX02010481.1:0-19937 GCA_001247695.2 Cymbomonas tetramitiformis | reverse complement strand
GGGCACGCGCGCAGGGCTTCGCACTTCCTTTGCCCACCTCAAATGCGGGCACGCGCGCAGGGCTTCGCACTTCCTTTGCCCACCTCAAGCGAGGGCACGCGCGCAGGGCTT
The DNA here is from genome assembly GCA_001247695.2 of Cymbomonas tetramitiformis. Lineage (NCBI taxonomy): Eukaryota > Viridiplantae > Chlorophyta > Pyramimonadophyceae > Pyramimonadales > Pyramimonadaceae > Cymbomonas > Cymbomonas tetramitiformis. The sequence goes on along the minus strand of LGRX02010481.1, from coordinate 19,826 downwards.
CGCACTTCCTTTGCCCACCTCAAGCGAGGCACGAGCGCAGGGCTTGCACTTCCTTTGCCCACCTCAAATGAGGGCACGCGCGCAGGAGCCCGCACTTCCTTTACGCCCACCTCAAGCGAGGGCACGCGCAGGGCTTCGCACATTTCCTTTGCCCACCTCAAATGAGGGCACGCGCAGACTTCGCATTTCCTTTGCCCACCTCAAATGAGGGCACGCGCGCAGGGCTTCGCACTTCCTTTGCCTGCCTTAAGCGAGGGCACGCGCGCAGGGCCCGCACTTCCTTTGCCCACCTCAAATGCGGGCACGCGCAAGGGCCAGCCCACTTCCTTTGCCCACCTCAAATGAGGGCACGCGCAGGGCTTCGCACTTCCTTTGCCCACCTCAAGCGAGGGCACGCGCAGGGCTTCGCCTTCCTTTGCCCACCTCAAGTGGGGGCACGGCGCAGGGCTTCGCACTTCCCACCTCAAATGAGGAGACGCAGCGCGCAAGCTTCGCACTTCCTTTGCCCACCTCAAGCGAGGCACGCGCGCAGAGCCACTTCCTTTGCCCACCTCAAATGCGGGCACACGCGCAGAGACTTCGCGCTTCAGCTGCCCACCTCAAGTGAGGGGCACGCGCGCAGGAGCTCGCACACTTCCTTTGCCCGCCTCAAATGAGGGCACGCGCAGAACCCTTTCTTTGCCCCACCTCAAATGAGGGCACGCGCGCAGGAGCTTCGCATTTCCTTTGCCCACCTCAAATGAGGGCACGCGCGCAGGGCTTCGCACTTCCTTTGCCTGCCTTAAGCGAGGGCACGCGCGCAGGGCCACGCTCCTTTGCCCACCTCAAATGCGGGCACGCGCGCAGGGCCGCACTTCCTTTGCCCACCTCAAATCAGGGCACGCGCGCGCAGGGCTTCGCACTTCTATTGCCCACCTCAGGCGAGGGCACGCGCGCAGGGCTTCGCACTTCCTTTGCCCACCTCAAGTGAGGGCACGCGCGCAGGGCTTCGCACTTCCTTTGCCCACCTCAAATGAGGGCGCGCGCGCAGGGCTGCGCACTTCCTTTGCCCGCCTCAAGTGGAATAGCAGTGAATTAGCCAACCACATACCTCGGCCTTCCCTTTGCCCGCAGCCGCATTCAGCTGCGCCAACTCCAGCCAACCGCAAGGCTGCTGCACACGTGGCACACTGTGAGTTTCAGAACTATTTCAGGAATGGTCAAGAATGATGTGCAAGTGACATCCAGTTCCCACAATTCACCACTGGCACTGCGCCACGCCTTTCTGCCACAATGCACCACTGGCACTGCGCCACGCCTTTTTGCCACAATGCACCACTGGCCTGCGCCACGCCTTTCTGCCACAATGCACCACTGGCACTGCGCCACGCCTTTCTGCCACAATGCACCACTGGCACTGCGCCACGCCTTTCTGCCATAATGCACCGCGGCACTGCGCCCGCCTTTCTGCCACAATGCACCACTGGCACTCGCCACGCCTTTCTGCCACAATGCACCACTGGCACTGCGCCGCTCTTTCTGCCTACAATGCACCACTGGCGCTGCGCCCGCCTTTCTGCCACAATGCACCACTGGCACTGCGCCATGCCTTTCCTGACTGTGCACCATTGGCACTGCGCCACGCCTTTCTGCCACAATGCACCACTGGCACTGCGCCACGCCTTTCTGCCATAATGCACCACTGGCACTGCGCCACGCCTCTCTGCCACAATGCACCACTGGCACTGCGCCACGCCTTTCTGCCACAATGCACCACTGGCGCTGCGCCACGCCTTTCTGCCACAATGCACCATTGGCACTGCGCCACGCCTTTCTGCCATAATGCACCAGTGGCATTACACCGCGTTTTTCTGCCATAATGCACCACTGGCACTGCGCCACGCCTCTGCCACAATGCACCACTGGCACTGCGCCACGCCTTTCTGCCACAATGCACCACTGGCACTGCGCCACGCCTTTCTGCCACAATGCACCACTGGCGCTGCGCACGCCTTTCTGCACAATGCACCATTGGCACTGCGCCACGCCTTTCTGCCATAATGCACCAGTGGCATTACACCGCGCCTTTCTGCCAGAATGCAACACTGGCACTGCGCCGCGCCTTTCTGCTAGATTGCACCACTGGCACTGCGCCGCGCCTTTCGCCTTTCGACGCCCGCTGTGTGGGAAGGACTACATGCGAGGGGAATGCCCACCTGTGCAGGATCACCGCCGCCGTCCACGTGCAAGCCGCGTAACAATTCCTGAAGGCGGTGCACGTTGAAGGGGCGCCGCGCGCGATATACCACGTGTGCCACATGCGCAGCCGGGCCCTCATTCGATGTGGTGACCGCCGGGGCTTGCTCACATGTAAAGCAGGGCGCCCCTTCACGGAACGCCCATGCCGGCACCTCAGCCCTCTCACCTGCCATAGCCACTCACGACCCCACATGAGAGACAGCGGAACACAATTGCGGCGGCTGCCGTGTGAACCACCGTTTTCCCTCGATCCGGCGGTTCATAAACAATCTTGCTGTGGAACCTAGTCTGCCAATACTTAGGCTCTCTGACATATGACGTTACAGATGGGCGACCTTCGATGCCACGTCCTCGCGCGGTAGGAAACATTCAGGATCGGACACTGTTCTTTCTGAATTGTCCCTACTGCTGCCTGAGCCCCGAACCATCACCGAATTCTTGAACAGGTTTCAATTCAACTTCCGTTTTTTATCGTGACGTGTGCATTATCAAAATTAGCCATTCTTAAAATGGCATCTTTGTGTTCACATCAAAGGGTACCTGGTTGCGTTCTGTGCCAATTTGTACCAGACCATTAAATCCACAAATGATGACCATGCAAAAATCAGCCAAGAAAAAGGACATAATCACAGAGCTAAGTTTTGCAAGAAGGACTCTGTCGGCACTTGTGGCATCCATTGCCTGAGCCCGTTGTTCCACGAATATTGTCCCTAGGCCAACATGCCCCTGTGCAGGAATTCGTGAGCAAGGCTGAGTAACCTGGGCGGATCTGAGGGGCCGTGTTGGTGCTGTGAATGGGCACGTCGGCGCTACGGAGAGCCTCGCCCGCGATGTGGCGGGCGGCTGAGCCCTCTGGCAAAGCCTGTAATGCGTGGACGTGCTGCTCTTCATCGTCCTGTGCGGCGGAGATTTCGGGAGTGGGGATCCATCCGGCGTAAGATGCGACCCTTGATGACGATGTGACGCGGCCCAGAGCACTCCCAACACCGCTGCCTGACGGTGGCTGATCACTTTTTCCCAGAGCACTCCCAGCACCGCTGCCTGACGGTGGCAGATCACTTTTCCCCAGAGCACTACCAGCACCGCTGCCTGCCGGTGGCAGATCGCTTTTCCCCAGAGCACTACCAGCACCGCTGCCTGACGGTGGCAGATCACTTTCCCCCAGAGCACTCCCAGGACCGCTGCCTGACGGTGGCTGATCACTTTTGAAATCCAACGCTCGCTTCACCCCCAACTCGGGGCAATGCACTCGACAAGGAAAACATGAAGACATGGGCGACAACACGGCCTGACTCCTCTGTTGCCATGTTATGGGCAACCACGAGAACCCTCCAACCCACCCCCCCGCCCGCATGTTATGCGCTGGCCTCCCCCTGTGCAGGCACTGTGGTTGGTGCAAGGCATTGACCGCACCTGCAAAACAGTCTGCTTTGATTGGCCCGAGGCTTGCAAGACCTGCGAGGCCTCGCCACACCAGAGTGAGGCAGGGTCACAATTCCACTCCAGGCTAGTCAGCGGCAGCACCAAGCATGCCCGCCGCATCAGATTGCCGCGATGCGCACGGGGACCATGCGGACCGTGGGATTGTGGACCGCAATGCTCTGCACGGATTGAATACAGGAAAGCAGGAGGCTCGCCGCATATGTCTTGGCAGAGATGAACGCTAGGCTCGGGACTGATATGTGCATCAACGGCAAGATGTCCCCAGTGTATTGCCTCACACCATGATGATGCCTTGCCGTGGGATCAATTTGTCTGATCACATACAAATGCCTGCAGAAAGTTGCCTTGCGCTGTGACGAGCCCTTCGGGTAGGATCGATAAGCCCGTCCACAAACGAGTGGGTCGCGCCATGATGAACCCTCGCTGCTGCAGAACAGGTAACTATCGGAGTGTTGCGTGGGATGGAGGGGACTCGAGGGGCATTTGACGACTGGGAAGTGATATTGCTGGTACGCGGTATTGCGTATTAGCATAGCTTTAGCTAGGCGGCGGCGTAATGTTGGGATTGGCACTTGAGGACCACTTTTAGAGGGGAGAGTGTGAAGATGGGGCAACCATATGGGGCAAAGTTATGAATGGAGGGGAGATGAAAGCCATGCACACTGAAATGGCTTTGGGTGGGAGAAGGAGGTCAGCAGGACACCTGGCTCAACGGCACGTGTCCCCATTCGGTCGTTATCACGCTTGCCGTCGGATTCAAAAGGCGAACGAGTTTCTGTGCCACCGATCAAATGCGAACCCAGTCACGTTCCCACTTAGTCAAGCAAGTTCTTCGAGTGATTACTTTGAAGTGAAGGCGATGGGCAGACGAGGGGGCAAGCACAAGGCAGGAATCGAGATGACAGAGAGGAGAGGATAGGCATCAGAGAGGCATAAAGGGAGTAGCCAGAGACGAATCACATGCGAACCACACGCTCTCCCTGCAGGCAATCTTTGGTCGTGGAGCAGCTGAAGCCTACCAAGCTATTCTCTGTGAACAAGGTGGGAAGAAGGAAGGTGGATCGGGATGGACGCAGTCAGGGCCTCGAACCTGAATACGCGCAAGAGCGTCTACCGTGGGAACAGTATCGGACTTGTTGATAACGATGACGTCTGCCACCTCCACCTGAGGGGAGCACACAGATAAGCCGGGCGAGAGACGAGCAGGCGGGCGTGCAGGTACAAAAACAAGCAGGAAGCCAGAGTTCAGAGGACCAAGCGCTGTGAGCTTGCTCGCCTCCTACGCTTGCGGAATCTTATCCCCACATTCGCTGATAGACGGTTAGAGCACCTGTGACATAAGGAGCTCCACCACGTGCTTGCGCTGTCCTCCCCAGACGCGAAGATCCCCCGCTTGCCACTCGCCCAGGTCCCCTCGCGCGCCAAGGGTGTCCCAGCAGGCGAAATCCTGGAGGAAGGTTGAGGCGTCCACGACCGTAACGAGGTTGGCAAGCGTGCCCTGTGAAAAACACAAGAAGAAGCAAGTTAGCGCAGGTGTGTGCACTCCCGGCTTGCATTTTTCATGCTCGGAAAGCTGACGAACTGACAAAGACGGTGCTGCTTTCGAAATACATGAAGCTGAGAGAGCGAGGGTCAAGCAGCAGCACGTTTCCTGGAATGCGAGCGCGCTCCTTCTTACCAGCGAAACATTAGCGAATGGCTCCACGGAGCGGGCACGTAAGATGATCTCGTCCAGCACAAGCACAAATTAAGGCCAGGGTTCGTGGAAAAGTGCAGGGCGCCGTCTCGCTTTTGCTCACAGGAAGCTGCTGAAATCCAAGCAACCTCAGAGGATCCTGTAGGCGAGGATAGCGCCACGTCACTCGAATTTAGTGGGTATGGTACTCACCAGCTCAGCTATGTCCAGCTCTGCATTGACAGCTGCCAAGAATTTCGATCGGGTATTGACGGGCTCCGCCACTCCCGAGCACTGGCACGATCGGCAGATGTAGGCTTAGCTCATCCCGATGAAGGCATTCAAAGGCGAAGGGTGTATGTCAGCGCAACGTGCAGCGTCTTAGGATTATCCAAGGGATCAGACTTTCCAGGACACCTTGGGCCAAGCCGCGAAGATACTGTGACAGCAGTTTCGAGGACACCTAAGGCCCGCACCTCGACGATAATGTGATCATAAGCGCGATTTTGAGCCGCAGCCGTTCTTATAAGGTGTTCAATAGAGTTGATCATATCGTCGCCAAGTGAGCAGCAAGCGCAACCATTTTCAAGTTGCAACATAAAGTCCGAAGCGTCCCCGAATTCTGTCTGCACCAGCTCGCTGTCGATGTTTACCTACCAAACAAGTACAATATATCGTAAGCAAGTAGTGGATGCATCGTTGTGACAGGAAGAAGAAAAACACATATCTTACTTCTGCCATGTCGTTCACCACGACCCCGACTTGTCGCCCGTCCTTATTATTCAGCCACTGCTGGAGTAGCGTGGTTTTACCTTTGGAATGACGCGCGTGTTAGTCCAGCTTTCGAGCTCAATACCGTACAGACGTAAAAAAACAGGATCGGACAGGCACCTGACCCCAAAAAACCATGGAGAACGGTAATCGGAGTTAGTCTTCCTCCAGCGTTTTGCATCGTGTTCGCAGAGGGGTATATGACTGTGGCCTCGTACTGTATCGCGCAGTGCACAGAACTTGTTACTGAACAACCTTCAGAGTCCGTGCAAGGCTGAAAGGCCCTGAGAGAATTCGTTCACTTGTCACTAATTACACCCAACGCAAGTCACTGTTGCGAATGTAGGATAGTTGAACCGTCGGGGACTGTGGACTCGAGGAGTGCACACACACACACTCTCGCACATTCGACAGACAGCCGAGCGAAGGGCAAACACGACATCAGCGAGCGGGAGGGCGCTCGGGCCGGGAGGGCGTAGGGCTCGGGCTCGGACTCGGGCCAGACACGTATCGAATATGTGGCAGCTTATAAACGAATAACGATCTAATAATGATCCGACTGAACGTCACAAAGTCCGACGATCGGATGAGCTCCGATTCGTAAGAGTGACGACATCGACTGCGGACAGGCCTCATCCTCAGCATTTTGTATTTAATTAAGAATCATTTATATCTGCACCAAAACGAATCCGCCATTTATACAGTTCAACAGTCGAGTGCAGGCCATTTTTGCTTGTGCGGAAGAGCTCGGAAGACAACAGATATATATCATTGTGCAAGTTTAAGTAACCATCAGGACAGGACTACAGATTTACTTCACAAAGGGGTGTAGACGACCAACACGCGCATTTGTGTGGCCGAATTCTGAAAGCTTGACGTCCATGGGATACCTCTTCAAGTTGGCTAGTGTAGTTGCAGTTATTGCAGTTGTTTTTTCGATTGGATCGAAGTTGGATTTTGAGACATCTCTGAGCCTGCAATCCATTGGTTATGGAAACTGCGAGTCCAAGGTTGGATGGCTTTACCCTCACATACAAACTGGAATTAATCGAACTTTGTCTTTGAAAACACGCTGCAAGACTTACAGTTGCGCTTCGATAACGCTGATGTTCACTATGCGAACAAGCGGTTCTACTTCTCATTTTTCTTGTTTTTCTCTTTTCAGATTGATGAATCCTCCGATGGATTATGCACGCTTACTGGACTCGTGGATGACTGCTGTTGTGAATACGAAGCGGCCGATCGTCTTAACCAAGTACTTTTCTGCTGCCCCATTCAACCTCGCTACCAATCGCGTCTCTAGTTCTCGTCTTAGCAAACATCTTTTTGTCAGGAACACTAATTGATGCTAACATCTGTTCGTTGAACCTAACGTTTGACAAGGGTGATGCTCAAGCTTTTCTTGGGATATAGGCAAACCTGTGTTCGTGTTTGCGTATGATCTGATATGTGCTTCTTTTCGATGTAAACGTGTATGTGAGTGTACAGGTCTGCTACACATCGTGGTATGCGTGTGTGCACACACTGTTATGTTTCACTTTGCAGCTGCCAAATGCGATCATGGAGGAAACGACGTTAGCTCCCCCAGTGGTCGCTTGAACAAATCGTCCTCTCAGATCTGTACTCAATAAGCTCTTTTTGTGTATAAGTTCTGTTCCGTTGGGCTCGTGCGTCTGGTCGTAGTCAACCTTTCCCAGTCAAGAAAGCCTTCTTTCAAGCAGAATTCGTTGCGACAGTGCGGAGGACCTCGAAGCGACAAGGTCCGGGCGTACAAATAGTGATGATAGGTGCAGTACAACTGAGCATCGTGCATGCAACAACTAAGATGAAAGTTGACGAGTTGGCCGTGTCGCAGGAAGAGGTCAATCCTCTACTAGAACAGCTGATCCAGCTTCCTTTCTTTCGATACTTCACAGTCAATCTGCACTGCGATTGTCCGTTTTGGTAAGTTCCTTGCCCTGGTGCGGTATCGTTTTGTGGACGTTCGCCGGCCTTCTGTAAGCGCACACGTCCACTTTTCAGTACGGGATGCTGATTTGTCTCATATCTGTCACAAGCATTCGCCTCTCGCCAGGAGCCGGCGTGCTAATCTCTGGCATTTTCACCAGTCGACTTTCAGACCTCCACAAAGCGCTGCACCTCTCTCCCGTTTAGCCTGCGAATTTTGAGGATAGCATATATACCAGGTGGTAAAGTTCTAGAACCACTATACCAGAGTTCTCGTTGGGTCATCTTGCACGATCCTCGGAACTTTACCGAGGCTCCTGTTATGTGGGACGTGAAGCTGTGCTAGAGACACCCTAACTCTTGGAGATGTGCCCTCCAAGACTCGGTGTCACACGGTGTTCAGTTGGCCGTAAACGTGAGAAAATCTTCGAGAGTTTTATCCCGAGAGTATTGGCAAGGCATGACGTTCCCGTTGAAGTTTACGGGCATTCCGGTCGCTCACGGGAGAGCTGTCTCGAGGTGCTCCTTACTTAAGGCTTTCCAGAAGTGCACCAGCTTCTCACTCCCAAGGTTTGGCGAGTCAGTTCGAGTTGGCGCAGATCTTCTGGTGGCAAACTGTGCTCCGGAACACAGTTCTCAATACATCCCTGAAGGCTGCCAGAACTCGCGCAACCGTGTGTTGCCTCCGCACGGCGAGTCCAATCGAGTTCCTTTGGTAGAAGCATCTCACCGAGGAAACTTGACAGTGTGCCCGCTCCTCTGGTGTCGTCCTTCCAACTGCGAGTGCCACCCGACGTATTTGATGGTTTTTGTGGTTGAACGTCGCGTCGTTTACGCCCACTGCCACGGTATCTCCCACATTTTTCCAGAGAAGGCTGCCTTGTGTGGTATCGTCTCCTGCTCAGTCCGCAGCGGTGAGTTGTTCTGGGGAGCTGACGTGGAGACGCAGGCCGGACGACGGTATGTGTGCGCTTCGTGACTGCAGCGTCTGCGAGTGCGAGGACAACGAGATACCCTCCGCGTGGAAGAAAGATGCCGACCAAGTGGCAGATTGCGATCAGGCTACCCAAGGTTTGTGTGCAAAACTTGTGCACGTCTCTTTTGGCATCGCTTACGACGGACTCGTATCTGTGTCACGAGGACTACCTGTCACACGGTCTCACGAGCGGTGCTTTCCAACAAGTGACAGGGCCACGTGTGTTTTCATGAAGAGGGCCGCCCTAGCTCGTGCGGGGGCGCAAGAGTCTTTCAAGGTGGCATCTTGCGAGCGAGCAGAGCTGATGCAGTGGGCCTAAGAACAAGCTGACACACAGGTCGGCCGGAGGGACTCGTGGATCGTACGATCGGGGACACGGAGGTTTTCGGGTACGCCTCACCAGGAGCACTCCTAGCTGCCCGACCCCCCTCACACGCCGGAAGATCCTCCTCTTTCGCCTTCCGACCCTCCTTACTCATTTGAAGGTTTCTGCCCGTTTGGGCGACAGCCCCCTTGTGCTCACCCCTTTGAGTGGAGGCCCCACGTGGCCTTGAGTAGCCGGGTGAAAGCAGTTTACGGAGGTGTGGGGACGCTTGCCAGCTGGGTCGAGAATGACAACCCATGGACTGCCGAGAACGAATCCAACGTTGACGCGATGTACGCCTCGCCACCGCATGGCCCTGCCACATGATGCCACTGCATGGCACTCACGCAGCCTCCTCCGCCCTGCCCTCTCCCATCGATAGTTGCATTTTCTCCTGTTCCCAGGACTTGGTTGGGCTGCCATGCGTGCTTCCTGCTTCCCCATCCTCAAGCGGCTATATAAGGCAAGAGAGTGGATACGTTCACACTTTGCATTATCCCTTGCTTAAGATTGGGAGCACTGTGGTGGTCTCTCCTTGCCTCTAATTCTCCCTGTGATTGTAGTCCACGGCTGTGCTTTTCTCACACTCCATGTGTGTTTGAGGCGTCTCACTTTCTGCACTGCACATCCGTTGCCGACGTCATGCGTCCTGGGTGGGGCGCAGATATGTCAACCTTCTACTCAACCCTGAGCGCTACACTGGGTATCAGGTGGCGGCCCGTGCAGCAGCCCCTGGCTCGCCATCAGTAGCAAGCAGAGGAGGCAATGGCACTCTCGGAGAGGGAGAGCCAAATAATACAATTGCATTGATGCCTGCCGAGTGGTAGGAGCCAGGGAAGTTGACCGGCATGCAACATCGATTTGGGTGGGGAGGGCCAGCAGGCGATGCGTGGTGTGGCGCATCAATTTTGGTGGGGAGGGCCAGCAGGCGATGTGTGGTGTGGCGCATTGATTTGGGTGGGGATGGCAATAGATGGCATCCCAGACCAAGCGTTAATGCCAGTTGCAGGATCAGCGAGGATAGGGGGGTTCTGGCAGGGCGAGCACGCGCATCGGATCTGGAGTGCGATCTACGCCGAGAACTGTTTTGATGATATCGATTCGGCCAACTGCGACACCTGTGTGTGTGCGGAGCGGAGAGTCTTTTTCAGGTATGAGGCGGCGTTCGTGGCGATGGCACAATTGGGCGTGCAAGATGCAGCGTCTGTTATCGGCCTAAGGCGCCATCTTTGATCTGATTTGTAGTCGCATTGTTGTGTGGCAGTCGAGCCGAGGTGTTTTCGGGGTCGAGCCGGGGTGGGAATGGTCATGCTGCCTGGGCAGCATTTCATAGCATGGTGTCAACACTTTTAGTGACACAGAGCTTCGGAGCGAGCATGTTGGGTCCAGGCTTATCTCCGGACTGCATGCCTCCATCAGCACCCACATCGCAGCGAACTATCCAACCGAGAGGGACCCCTGGTCAGGTTCGTTGTCGATCTTTTGGGCACACTGCTGATCAAAGCATGCTGCTCATGTGAGAACCACTCCTGCCCAGGAGCGTGCCGCCCATATTCTGGACACCGTATGCCGAAGTTCTAAGATATCCGCTCTCGCAAAGCAGCGAGACGTGGACTGCCCCTCTCCTTTGCAGCGTGTCCCTGGTGTGATCCCCCCGTGAGGTGGCCGGTTGTGCTGGGAGCCGGGAGCTCACAGGTGACGTGGTGTCGTGGGGGCCCAGCGAGGTCCAATTCCAGGAACGTCTTGGGGATCATCCGGTAAGAGCCACACGCGCCTGGCCTGAGCATGGCATCCGGTGAGAGCCACACGCGCCTGGCCTGAGCATGGCATCCTGTATCTTTGTAGGACTGCTGGGATGCCACCTGCCGAAATTTGCAGATGCCAACCGCGTCGAGATTTTCGAGCTTTGTGGCATGCTTGACCTCCATGTAACAACCAACAATCGGTTTTCCAGCGTAAAACCCCGATGTGATCGCTCTGTTACCCTTCTCACCCTTATGATGCAGTACAGGGTCCATCGTGACACTACTATTTTCACAATTACCGCTCTAAAAGTGTAATCTGGTGCCCGCAGCCGAAATCCAGAGCACTTAGCTACTCGACTCTATTCAAATGGTGGGACGGGACCCCATGCACCCCTCCATCAGGAGCGTATCGAGAATCTATATTTTGTGTACCTCTTCGTGCTCCGCGCCGTGATGAAGGCCGGGCCATACCTCAGGAACGCAGAGTACTCCACCGGTATGCTCCCGGCCATTGCATGGCTCACGCCAGTCCAAGCCTAATGCACATTTGCTGCGTGCGAGGCTGTGCGAAGGGGACTTCGACTGTAAGTGATGCAGTGTTACGGAATACAACAGCAGTGATTCAATTTAGGCTCAGTTAACGGCACCTACCATGCCATCCCACGGTGGATGACTCAACCCAGCACAGCAATAACCGATGCTACAATATCCAATGACAGCAGCAGTGTAGTAGACCGAAAGTTTCCCACGGGATTAGATGTGCAAATGGCTGATGGTACTTAATACACTGTCGAGGGAGAAGCATCGATTTAGGGGTATGAGCCTTCAATTGACGACTCCTAGATGTGCACGGCACGTGGGGGAGGGGGGGTGGCGGTGCAGGGGATTTGGAAGCAGATAAGGAAAGTCGGCATCTTGTGGAGCGGCTGCTGGAGGTAGCCGGATCCTGCACCTGAGAACATCCGACGGCTTGCAGATCACGCATCCTGCACCTGCGGGACATCTTACGGCCTGCAGACCACGAACCCTGGGCTTGAGGACCATCCAACGGCTCGCACAGCGTGCATGCACTTGTGTGAAATCGGAAGGCTTGCGCAATACGCCTCCTGCACTTTTGAGACTTCTGACGGCTTGCAGACCAGACACTCAGTGCTACCTTGGGCGTCCCCTTCCGGCATGGTCTGGAGCATCCCCCCATGTGGCATTCCCTCTTATGTGTTAATGGAGAAGTGATTTTCGGCACGGACGGGACAGAGCGAATCATTGCGAGCAACGTGCCCGGTGCCCTTCGACGAGGCAATGATGTGGCGTGGAGACGAGGGTCCGCAACTTAAGGAGCAACTACGGGAACACTTCCAGAACATTAGCGCCGTGATGGATTGCGTGGGTTGCGAGAAATGCAAACTGTGGGGTAAGCTGCAGATGCTCGGCTTGGCCACCTCTCTCAAGATCCTCTTCACAGTGGACCCCTCCGATTCGGCGGCACTTGGCTCCACCCAAAAGCCAGCCCTGGAGCTGGAGCGGAACGAGGTGCGCCGGCGAGCAGGGACTGCATTGCATTGCTGTGCATCTCAGATTGGTCACCAGTGGGGCTCGGGAGTTGCCGAGCACTTAAAGCTTTCTGACTGGTCCTGCTGGGACTTGGGATGTACCAAGGGCTAAGAATTGTCTGATTGGTCTCCGCCGGGGTTACGGGATACGCCAAGCACTATACGCTTTCTGAATGATTGCCAGGGCTGCAAGGGTCGCGCTAAGCACTGCAGGTTTTATGATTGGTCATCACTGAGGGTTAGAATGTGGCTAGCGCTGAAAGATCACAGCTTCCTAAGGAGTTGGGGCCAAGCATGTTCACAGCAGGACTGTGTAACAGACGTTGTGAAGGGATTGGAAGCGCGTGATGCCGGAGAGAGAGTAATTTGGATGATATCTGCCCAGCCTTGGCTTCGTGCACCACCGGTTAGCATGTCTTCGTGCACCACCGGTTAGCATGTCTTCCTGCACCACCGGTTAGCATTTGCTAAGCATGTACCAACTGCGAAAGCAGCTGTAATTTGACAAGGCGTGCTGGCGGCATATTGTCTTCTGACATGATGGCAAACATATGCTTGAGCGTTCATGCCGAAGAATCAGTTTGATGTAAGTGGCGCTTGGGGCTGTGGCGGGTGACAATGGCAGTTTGTGCCGTGGAGTGTCCAGCCCTCGGAGTGGGAGGCCGTGATGTGCACTCTGGGCATATTTCATTGTGTGTCTCACCTTTGGATCAGGATCTATTGCCATAGAGGTGCATCCTGGTGGATGGCGGTATGGCACCTGGAGGCATACACGGCTTGCCGTACAGTTTTATGCATATTGCATGTGAACATGCGCTAATTTTCTGGGCGTGAAGGTATGGTGACGCGCCCACCTTATGCGGAGTCCGGTTTGTAAGGCTGATGAGGGCGAGGGCTGAGCGGGAGTAAAATACAGGTTATCGCGCTCATCAATCTGATGGCACGTTTGTCCGAATCGCTCAAGGTGGGTAGCTATTACATTTTGCTCCAGGGTCAATTGCCTCATTGTTCACTGGATTTCTCTGTTGTTGAGTGGTTTCGATGTTTGGTCAGAAGCTTGCTTGGTATACGTATCGAGTCATGCAATTGTTGATCGCGGTGATGGGCGCTTTCAGGAAGTTGGCATGTTCATGAACCGGTAACCTTGAACGGTGGATATAAATGGCACGCCCATGCTGTCCACACCAACAAAAACAAATCCTAGCTACGCGAAGTGAAACACACAAAGACCGGAACAGAGATTAATGCACGCTCGTTTGCACCAGCAGAACTGAATTTAGCTGCCAGAAGGAAAATTCTTCATCGGAGGAATACGATATAGTTATTTCTCTTAGGATGACTTCAAACCCCACAGGGGGTATCATGAGCTCCGGTGCTCAGAGCAATGTCTTTCTCTTTATCGGTGCGGGAAAGTTCCCAACAGTCGGGAACTAAAATTTTGAAATTTTTGATCTACATTGAATGAAAAATCAGTGTTCCTCCCATACGTTGGTGGCGCGCACTTTTTCATAAAATAAATAGAAGATCCTTCAACCGCGAAGGAACCGCCAGGAACCGCCTGGGTTCGCCTTTGGGCCGACGAACGAGGGTCGAGGGCATTATTTGCCAACATTTTGACCATTTGGCCAAGCCCAAATCCCCCCCTAAAATCGATTTGGGGGGTTGCGCATGGTTATACACTTTATCATAGGGACTCCTCGGAGGGATTAGTGGGGGTTATGCACGACTTTCGTCATTTTGAAGGGTGTAGGGATCGCGCGGATTTAATGGGGCGTTTGAATTTCAGATAATTTGCCAGGCGATAAATGCCACCCAACTTCGATATGGGGGGCTAAGGCTATATTTCCCTCCAATGTTACCCCCCGAAGGGTGTGGGTATTTCCAAAACCCACTGCGCGAGGTGCGACAAATGTATTCTTATCTTGCAGCCTTAAGCTGATCGCAGGCCCGTTCCGGCGAAGAAACTGCCGGTGAACTCACCGTCTCGAGAATTTATTATTTCCAAAAAAAATGGAAGACCGGCCGCCGGGGATAGATGCACTGCCGGGTTTGCAAAGAAATCCTGTGTCGCACGGTTGTCGGGCGGGGGGGGTCCTGTGTACACGGTTGTCTTGACAAGAAGAAATTAGAAATTAGAAATTATTTTCCCCAGCAAAAAGTTCAAGATGCAAAAGTGAAACTCGAGCAATCGTGATCGCTGACATCATCATCGGACGATATAATCGAAAGTCACCAAGCTAGTAGCTATTGTACACCAATTGAAAACGAGCAACCTTCTGAACGAAGGTTTGGTGCCGCACGCGGCCCCGCCGAATTGTATATTTAATGGATGTGGACCTTGTCGCACCTGGGTTTTGGAAATGCCCAAAGGGTGGGGGAGGCTTGGATAATGTCCGCATTGTGCTAAGGGGGCAGCCTTAAGAGGGGGTGCATGATTAGGTGTTTTCAATGCGTCGAAACACGGCATTCGACAAGAACCCCCCAATCCACCCCCTGCGATCAAGGGGGGACCCGAGGCGATGTTGTCCCAGTATATTTATGTAGCAAATACTATATATATATATATATATATATATATATAGTACATATCAAGACATTCGAAGAAAGTCGAAGAACGCCACACTATCGTTGATCCCGAGGTTTTGGGATCGAAGAATGAAGATTTGGTAACCTTGGACGTCCGATCCTAGGCAATTCTTCGAATGTCGGACGTAGGTAGGCACATATCGATGTGACATATGTGACATATGGTCGTGTCACATTGACACGCGACTGTCGCGGTCGGGTGACTTCTCTCTTCTGGATCTTCAGCTCTTTAGATCGAAGTTCTCTCTTGCAGCTGTCGTTAGCTCGTTACAATGCCAGAGAGGCGCAGGTGCAAGTACAGCAGCGTTATCGTGAATTTGATACTCTGATAATAAACACTAACTTACAATCAATATTTTCTTCGTCGCATAGCGCTGTCCGAGATCACTTTGCGGATATCCAATCCTCGTTCCCCTCAGGTCGCTTTTTAACCGCGACAAAAACGGGTTTGTTTCCTTCTATCTAATTTTGCATTTCAGATGAGCGAGCGAGTGTTCAACTTCTCCCCGTGGGGTTTTCTTCTGCAGGATTTTGTTTCCAAGCGCAGCCCGTTCCCGCGGTGCGACTGGCGCTGCTACGATCAGGTGCGATATTTGCACAGATCATTTCAGAGAGTAGTTGTCGGTCTTCACACGCCCGCATAGCCTGTCTTGTAACCACATATCTTCAAGCTGGTGCAGATGGCCATCCCTACAGCTACTCGCCTGTATCAGTTTCCCAAATCAGCGCCGGTCAGTTTTAGCGCATTTATGGATACTTGTCGCCCGCCATGGCACCCGTCAGTTGTAGCCAGCCTATGCATCCATTTTCATCCAAGTCTGCACCGGTTAGTCGCAGCCCCCTTTTTGCATCAGTGTTCCTACCGTGGGATATGTCACACCGCTCTATACACGAACTTCTATTAACTTCTCTAGCTCATTTTGGCTTTGCAGGCTTTCGCTACCAAGTGCAGCCCATCCAACGGTGAGACTCTGCATACTTCACTAAGGCACGATACTTTTACCCGCCTTGATGTGCAACGGTGGGGC
This sequence comes from Cymbomonas tetramitiformis, assembly GCA_001247695.2. Lineage (NCBI taxonomy): Eukaryota > Viridiplantae > Chlorophyta > Pyramimonadophyceae > Pyramimonadales > Pyramimonadaceae > Cymbomonas > Cymbomonas tetramitiformis. Next base: position 3,503 of record LGRX02010481.1, on the reverse strand, counting down.
GGACCTGGCATCGGGTGTTAAAGGCCGTGCGTTGTTTCAAGGCCTGAGTGGATATGCGGCTAGGCATAATGTCCCTTGAGTAGTGCATGGTCACTCTTCTCGGAGCGTACAGAGCCGTGGTGCGCGGAGAGCAATCAACGTCGCCCGCGCGCACCACGCACAAGGCACCTTCACCACTGCAAACTTGATTGCTCAAGAGGGCCTATCCCCTATTGTATATCTAACCGCCTGCTTATGGACACGTGTCGCCCGTCAGGTGATGCATCCTGTTCACATTTGTCACCATCGCCGCATCTGTGCTGTGCAGCCACCGCTGGCGGTTATGTCAGGGTCTGTGTACAAGCTGTTCATCATCACATCACCGTGGGCATAGCGAGCAGGGGGTATTCAAGTTAATCCCATTTGTGAACTTGGAGGTGCGCCCTACTTATATTGAAACTGTGGAGCATCCAATCAGACTCGGCAGCTCAAGCCAAGTCTATCGGTGTACGCAGATTGTGGATACCCGGTCCTTGACGAGCTCAGGGCCATCGAAATCCCCTTTTGGCCCTTTGGGGCATACTCAAGGGTTCTCTTTCACTTATTGTTGCTGGTAGCATTGCGTTGCATCCCTCTCAGGCGAGCTCATCTTGCGGTTCACACGACGGCAGGGATACCGTTTTCTCGTGATGTGATTCGAGATTCAGAGCACATTGAACCAGGGTGGCCCGCTAAAACGGACTGCCTGGGGAAATTTTGTTTCGGAATCCTATTTTCTGCTTACCAGAATCGCATGGAGATCATCTTTTCTCGTGGATTGCGTCAACAGATGAGCGTCTACACGATTGACAACGTCATTTCTGCAATCGAGTTTTAGCAATTGTGTGATGTGATCGTAGCAGATTGTTTTGCTATTGGCTAGATTTTAGCAACGACATCCAACTTAGTTAATCCTAGATGTATTTCAGCACAGCAGCCGTATAGCTAGGGACTGGAGCAGCTGAAGTGGGACAGCCCTGCCTTGATAGACAGGCCTCCCAGGTTTGGTTTCCACCTACGTTTTTGGTGTTTGTTTGTGTTTTAGGATTACCACCTGTACTTCGCTTCGTATAGGAACAGGGTGGTGTGTTGGAAATATCACGACCGATCGTCAGGTCTCACTTAGGCAATCCGTGCATTTCCTAGATCTGTAGCTCGTACTCCGTACACGAGTATAGTAATCCTATGGAGACAACTCCGAGACTTGGCTCTCGAGCGCTCTCCATCCTTTATCTTATTCAAGTATAAGCATTCTCGTCACAACTGAATATATATTTACCTTGCCATAGTCAACATGCCTCTCCTGACATCCCTTCAGAAAAGCATTTGAGCAGGCCGAAGTTTGAGAAGAGGGTTAACATAGTGAAAAGCCGCTCGAGTCACCAGACCATCAAATGTCCCCGCCTCGTAGTCTATAAAAAATCACCAAATCCAAAATTGGCGGACCCTCACCATATAATCGGCAATCCGTCGTGTGAGCAGATCAAGAAACGCACACCGCATGACAGCATGGCATCTGCACAACCTGTGTGAGGAGATGAGGTTAGGGGAACACCGTGACAGCATGGCATCTGCACAACACTGTGTGAGCAGATGAGGTTAGGTGAACACCGTGACAGCATGGTATCTGCACAGCACTGTGTGCGCAGATCAAGTCGCGCACACAACATGATAGCATGGCATCTGCACAACACTAATGAGGTTAGGTGAACACCGTGACAGCATGGCATCAGCGCAACACTGCGTGAGCGGATCAAGTCACGCACACAACATGATAGCATGGCATCTGCACAACACTAATGAGGTTAGGCGAACACCGTGACAGCATGGCATCTGCACAACACTGCGTGAGCAGATGAAGTTAGGTGAACACCGTGACAGCATGGCATCTGCACAACACTGTGTGAGCAGGTCAAGTCACGCACACAACATGACAACATGGCATCTGCACAGCACTAATGAGGTTAGGTGAACACCGTGACAGCATGGCATCTGCACAACACTGTGTGAGCAGATGAGGTTAGGTGAACACCGTGACAGCATGGCATCTGCACAACACTAGGTATTGTGTAGTTGTTCTCTGACTATTAATATCTCGGGGATGCTCTTGTAGCAAACAGACTACGATGCATCCAACCAGAAGAAGATATCCTACACGAATAACGACCATATCGCAAAAATGAGACACGCGGGCGTAAATGAGAAAAAAATGAGAAAGCATTAAATTGTCTGCCAAATTGGTTTTTGGGGTTCTGAATGACAAATATTAGGGTTAATTTGAATAGTCCTTGAAGGAATTTCGAAAAATCTGGTTTTTGACTCTTCAAAGTAGCCACGCGAGTCACGCGGGCGGCAAGAAAACGGGAAAGGTGGAAGTATCGTGTAAGGTGTGGAAAGTTATGATTTTGCCTTATGTTTGTGAACGAAATGTTAGATTTTTGCACTATTAGAATATGTAATATTTTGACATTTCCGAAAATGCAACTATTTGCTTACATGGGAGAGATCCAGCAGATTTATGGCCCATTTTAGGGTGTTTGGAGGGTCACGTACTAAAATTCTTCTCATCGGGCGAAAGTGAGCAGCAAAGGAGATATTTTCAAAAGCTATTGTGCTGGAAAAGTTGTTCGGGAGTGAAACCAACCAGGGGTGATGCTCCCTCAGGCTTCATGTGACCCAACATGGGCATTCAGCGGGTAAATTTGCCCTGAACAGGCTATTCCAGCACGATTCTCGGCAGCTAAGAAGACCGGTTAACTGTATTATTTCGCGGGAAACAATAAAATACGTCAGAGGCAAAATATCCCGCGGCAGGTGTTCCTACAGGTGTGCTGCACATGGATATATCGGGGCGTCCAAGGTTCAGGGTTTTAGGGTATATGTTGGAGGAGTCGTAACCGGAGGTCGTTTGCACACACCTGCGTTCGTGACATAGAACCACAACCCGCACCTTAGACTACCTACACCAGTATGGCCAATATTGGAATATTGCAGTATTGGATATGGCCTTTCGATACTTTTACGTTTCGCGACTGCCAGTTACAACAAGCCCAATGGGTTCCTGAAGACCCTTTAATTCTCCGCTTGTGGCAGCAAGCGCGGGAACAAGCAGACGAAGACTGGGAGGACTTCGGGTAACATGCAGTTAATCTCAGGACCTATCACTGGCGGAGTTTTTGGCCGATGTACGTCCACGGCCGTAGATCCAGCGAAAGGTTCGGTGTGAGGCATCTCGTGTACTGGTATGAGGGCGGGTGGATCTACCACCGATACTCGGATTTGGAGTGGCGGGCCTGGCGAAATAGAAACCGCTACAGCGAAACAACGCACGGTGCCCTGACAGAGCTGGAAAGCGATCTGCTGCAAGAAGATGATAGGAGATGCGCAGTTTGCGGGCGTATGTTAAGAACCTGCACCCTCGCGCGCATATTTGATGCTAGCGCGTGCAATGAGGAGACGTATGCTTGGTAGCTAACACTTATGTC
>LGRX02010480.1:0-32350 GCA_001247695.2 Cymbomonas tetramitiformis | reverse complement strand
GCATGCATGCAGCCGACGGTGGGCTTGCCACCGCCACCACCGCCGCCACCGCCCCTGCCACCACCGCCACCAGCACCACCGCGCCCGGCACCACCAGATGTCGAAGGGGAAGGCGCGGAGAGGCGGGCCAACCAAGGTGAACTCGCCACGATATACCTTGGCGATGCGCAAGGTGAGGGCGGCGAAGGTGAAGGGGATGTTGGCCCCAAGGTCGCGCAACACCACCAGATAAAGTGGTGCGACGTGGGGGGAGACGGCCGCAGAAGCACGAAGGACGCTGTAGAGGTCCGCGACCATGTCGGCGTCGCTGTAGCTACTGCGGGTGGAGCTTCTTGTGCTTGTCGGCCAGCGTGCGGAAGGCCGCGAGTTGCGGGGCGGGGTCGACGGTCTCGTCGAGAATGACCGCCCTGAGGCGGACCCAGAAGCGATGTGCGTCGGGGTCCCCGATGCCCTCCACATGGAAACGAAGGCGCTGCAATGCGCAGCGGCCATCGCGGGGATGCACCTCCACGGACTCCTCATACAGGGTGAGGGCAGTGGAGCGGAGAACCGTGGGGAGGACGGCATACACGAGCTCGTTGAGGACGATGTGGTAGTCGGAGTACTCGTTGTCCAGGTCCAGAAGCTTGGCGATGTCATCACGGGAAACTGGCCCGAAAACATGGGCCATGTTGGCGAGCAAGACCGCGAAGTCCGACTCAGCTTCAGGTCCGTCAAGAGTGAGGCCGACGGTGCTCTTGAAGCCGTGGGTCCGAAGGAGCTTGGCCAACTCCTCGCCGTAGGAGAAGGCGTAGTCGAGCTTGTCCGCGAATTCCGTACGCTGGGAGGGCTTCACAGGCGTGGAGACCCAAACGGTAGGGTCAGCGTGAAATTCAGCAGAGGTGGCCGCCCGAGAGACTGGTGTCGGCTTGGCGGTCAATTGCGACATGCGCACAATCGAGTCCCCAGTGCCGCCACGGTCGGGGCTAGCCGATGAAGTAGGACTGGCGGAGGAATGCCCTCCAGGAGAACCCCTCGCAGCACGAAGGCGGCTGCCGAGGGAGACGCGGTCCGTGCTCATCTCTGGAAGAACGTAGCGTGGAATGACGTCGGGTTGGGCGTGCGAATGCCGCACGAATTCCGGGAGCTGGTTCCGCTCGAGGAAATGGACCGGTGCCGTAAAAAACACGCGGTTTGTGGTGAATGAAGAAACTGGCAATGCGCTCAGCTAGATGCAAGCAGCTTGTTCCGCTGCAAGCGGCCGCTGGTTCCGCGGGATCTTAGAGCAGTGAAAATCGAAACACCCACTAAGTGGTGAACCGATAACCTGACAGGAACAGTGAAATATATATATGTAATTGACGGAGTCGGGTATATATATATATATATCACAGAAACCTAGAACAAAGCTGTCAAGCAGGCGCTTCGGGTTTCACAGTGCGAAGATAGTTGAATAATATACGGGAGGTGTTTTATTCCCTGATCTGAGCAGGACCGTGCCAGGCAAGACGGCACCGCGGGTCGAGGGGTGACACAGGCGGACAGGACTGCCACCCCCTTACAGTGGGGGGGCTAAAGTCACTGTCTCCATGACACCACCTCACCCCGAAGAGGTGAGGTGCCAAGGCAGTACCCAACCCTAAACCCTAGAGATACAAATGTTATAAGTCCAGGGGACTTTAAGGTCCAGCTAACTAGAATGCCAAGCAGCTGACCCACAACAGTGGCTCTACGTAGGATTGAAGGGCAGGGGTCCCGATGCTCTAAGGGGTCTCTGCCGGTGCATCGGACGGTGTCACGTCGGTGATCGACACCGCCGCAGCCGTGCTGCCGGAGAAAGACGGAAGCCATACAGGCGACGAGCGGAACGCCGGCCAGTCCTCGTCGTCATCGTCATCGTGAACGGCATGGAAGGCCGGCGGCGTTGCATCAGGCTGCTCTTCGTCGGAATGTTCATCGCAGAGGTCAACGCCCGAGAATCGGACGGTCATGGCTGCCGCACCCGGCTGAGTGGAGTCGTCCAGCGGCGGGGGCTCCAACGCCTGCAAAGAGTTGGCACGGGCTGCCGGCGGTGGCGCAGGCGGCCATGCAGACATCGGAGGAGGAGGGGCCGCCGTGGGGGCGGTCGCCGGCGCCCGCCCCGGAGCGAAGGATGCCGAACAGGAGTAGGGGCACACGCCCTCGGCGTCGAGGTGGCCCGTGGTCACCGCCCACAGGCGGAAGCAGGTGACACAAACGAGCCCGGTGCCCTCCCACTGCAGGTAGCGGGCATTGCGTACTGGTTTCCACTCACCGACGGGGGGCGCCAATTTCTTCCAGCCGAGGGCATGCATGGAGCCGACGGTGGGCTTGCCACCGCCACCACCGCCGCCACCGCCCCTGCCACCACCGCCACCAGCACCACCGCGCCCGGCACCACCAGATGTCGGAGGGGAAGGCGCGGAGAGGCGGGCCAAGGTGAACTCGTCACGATACACCTTGGCGATGCGCAAGGTGAGGGCGGCGAAGGTGAAGGGGATGTTGGCCCCAAGGTCGCGCAACACCACCAGGTAAAGTGGTGCGACGTGGGGGGAGACGGCCGCAGAAGCACGAAGGACGCTGTAGAGGTCCGCGACCATGTCGGTGTCGCTGTACTGCGGGTGGAGTTTCTTGTGCTTGTCGGCCAGCGTGCGGAAGGCCGCGAGTTGCGGGGCGGGGTCGACGGTCTCGTCGAGAATGACCGCCCTGAGGCGGACCCAGAAGCAAGCGATGTGCGTCGGGGTCCCCGATGCCCTCCACATGGAAACGAAGGCGCTGCAATGCGCAGCGGCCATCGTGGGGATGCACCTCCGCGGACTCCTCATACAGGGTGAGGGCAGTGGTCCAGTGGAGCGGAGGACCGTGGGGAGGACGGCATACACGAGCTCGTTGAGGACGATGTGGTAGTCGGAGTACTCGTTGTCCAGGTCCAGAAGCTTGGCGATGTCATCACGGGAAACTGGCCCGAAAACATGGGCCATGTTGGCGAGCAAGACCGCGAAGTCCGACTCAGCTTCAGGTCCGTCAAGAGTGAGGCCGACGGTGCTCTTGAAGCCGTGGGTCCGAAGGAGCTTGGCCAACTCCTCGCCGTAGGAGAAGGCGTAGTCGAGCTTGTCCGCGAATTCCGTACGCTGGGAGGGCTTCACAGGCGTGGAGACCCAAACGGTAGGGTCAGCGTGAAATTCAGCAGAGGTGGCCGCCCGAGAGACTGGTGTCGGCTTGGCGGTCAATTGCGACATGCGCACAATCGAGTCCCCAGTGCCGCCACGGTCGGGGCTAGCCGATGAAGTAGGACTGGCGGAGGAATGCCCTCCAGGAGAACCCCTCGCAGCACGAAGGCGGCTGCCGAGGGAGACGCGGTCCGTGCTCATCTCTGGAAGAACGTAGCGTGGAATGACGTCGGGTTGGGCGTGCGAATGCCGCACGAATTCCGGGAGCTGGTTCCGCTCGAGGAAATGGACCGGTGCCGTAAAAAACACGCGGTTTGTGGTGAATGAAGAAACTGGCAATGCGCTCAGCTAGATGCAAGCAGCTTGTTCCGCTGCAAGCGGCCGCTGGTTCCGCGGGATCTTAGAGCAGTGAAAATCGAAACACCCACTAAGTGGTGAACCGATAACCTGACAGGAACAGTGAAATATATATATATGTAATTGACGGAGTCGGGTATATATATATATATATATCACAGAAACCTAGAACAAAGCTGTCAAGCAGGCGCTTCGGGTTTCACAGTGCGAAGATAGTTGAATAATATACGGGAGGTGTTTGATTCCCTGATCTGAGCAGGACCGTGCCAGGCAAGACGGCACCGCGGGTCGAGGGGTGACACAGGCGGACAGGACTGCCACCCCCTTACAGTGGGGGGGCTAAAGTCACTGTTACCATGAATGAACCCCTATGGTACTAAGAACCTGTCCAAAATGCTTCGGAAGATAACCCATCAGAGTAAGTTCTTTGGGCCATGTGACAGTTCCTACAAACTACTCTACTGTAGATCCCATGATATAGTCCTGCTCATGAATTATGGGGCACTTTTTTACGATTTCGAACACGCTTTCCGAAAATGCACCCCCTACACACATGGATATCGCTTATATGCGACTACCACCAATTCGGAATTTGCAGGGAGTATACAAATGACGACTACGAGGTCAAAATTTACAAGGGGGGGTCGGGTCATGCAGTACCACTCTCGACGCGTTGACCATGCGGCATGCAAAAGTTCCAATTTTTAAGGGGTTATGCCGAGGGGGTCGAATGACGATTTTTTTCAAAATCAGGAAGTCGCTCCCAAGTGACATTTGAAATCGAAAATTTGGGGCTACATAGTGGGCAGTCGATGGGCATCGATTACCCCCCAGCCTGAATGGCCCCTATATGGACCCCCACAGCATTTTGCCAGTTTCGACGAATATTGGCTGAAATTAATTCCGAATTTTCAGAATCAAAAATACGGCAGTTTTGGGAAAATTCGGGGGTCGCCTTCTCGCGCGATCTTCGGGCGCCCCACTTCATCAATGCGAAGGGGCCATGAGGTGGGCGAAAGGAGAACTGGTCACTGGGCCGGTCGGGTTGCAGGTGACACCACTATAGTGTCACTAGTCTACTTGACTCCTTGAGCTGCTTGAGACCTTGAGCCCTTGAAGAATCCCTACCCACAGAGCATCTAACCTTATTGAACTCGGTACAACCATGCCTGATGGGAGCAGACGAACCACATCGCGCGCTGCCACACCTTCTATGGAACCGAGATGACATGCGCGGATGCGCGACCGACGGGTTCGGGCAGTCTCGGCAACACCACGCCCGCTCTTCGTTACCCCTTAATTTATGAGCAGCACTATACGATAGGTCGCGTGCGTGTGCTCAGTGAGGCGCCACATAAATACAAGGTGTCACCCCACGCCAGCCGCAGCCGTCAGGAACCGCCTGGGTCCGAAGGAACTAAGTCATTTGGGCCGACGGACGAGGGTCGAGGGCATTATTTTGCCTGCCAGGGCCCAAAATTTTTATCAAGCCCAATCCCCCCTAAAATCGATTTTGGGTCGGTAGCTCATGGTCACACACTTCATCCGAGGACCCCGAGGGGTTTAGAGGGGTTTGCATGACTATGGTCATTTTGGGGGTGTATGGATCGCGAGGATTTAATGTTGTGCGCCGCCAAGGGACGGTATCGATATTTTGATATCTTGATATATCGGATATATCGGAAATAACATATCTCTCGATAGGTAAATTTGACTTATTCATATCTCTTGATAATTTTCTTTTGGTTATCATATCTCTCGATAACTTTGTTTAATTTATCATATCTCTCGATATCATTTTTTGGGAATTCCATATCGGTTTATCGATACGGGATCTGGGGTCGATATTGTCAGATATATGACTACGGATATATATTGGGTTACAGTTAGAATGCTTTCACTTTCGGTGTTTCTCATAAGTGTAAATAAACGTAAGATAGGCTCGGCTTTATGCCGGAAACCCTAAACCTGTGACACCCGTACTGTACCGAGTACTAGCACAGATAACAGGAAGTGACACACGGTGTGTCACATCCAGCACACCACCCTGGATGGACTATTACGGAGGAAAAGATAGGGTGGAGCAGGGCTGTTGCAGTCTGAAAATACACCATCTCAAGCGGTGGAAACAATTTCTAGAGGGGGCATGTGCTCTTGGCCAGGGCGGTCCCAAATCTCTAGCTAGCTGTGCACACAGGAAGGCATCTTGGCCCAATTGTGACAGGAGCCTTCCGCGGTGGCGGGAAGCGTGGGCGCAAACAGTTGGTGCCGCACAGAGTTTCTGCTCGAGGGCCGGGCGTGACCGCGGCAGCAGAGCTGCCTACCGCAGCTGGCGCTGGGGAGGCGACTCCCTCGGCCGCGACCAGAGAGCGCTCGCCCGAGGAGCAGTTTCCCATTCCAGCAGTACCCGGTGGCGCCGCCGGTGGCACCCCTTGGGCGGGACACGCGCCCAAGCTACCTCGCCGCCAGATGGGACTGCGGATCAGCCCCTGGTATAACCAGCGAATACTGAATGAGCAGCACAGGCGAGTAAGCGAGCAGTTGGCCACTACGCGAGAGGTCATCCAACCAAGAGGCTCGTGATTCTATGTGGGAGAGGATCGCGTGGCAGAATGACCTCCGCCGGACGATCGAGGAGATCCGCGCGTCCAATCTGGCGGCCAACGAGCCGTATCGCGGCATCCCGTATACGGGGCGCCGACCGCGGTCGCCGGAGCTGGAAGACGTATTCGAGGCGCCGACACCGGAGCCGGAAGAGGAGCCGGACGAGGTGGTCATACTCCCGTGGGTGGATGATTCCCCACCCGACCTGGATGACGTTCTGAGTGACATCTCGTATCCTTGTTACAGTCCCACCAGCCCTGATGCTCATGATGACGAGGAGGATGGAGCTGGTGCTGCTGAGGTGGCTGTCGAGGAAACACCCACGGATGCCAACAAGTTCGAGACGAGCATCCACGGTCCTGGACAGCCTGACCAGTCTGAGGACATCGAGGACAGGAAGCTGACCACGAATCCCGCCGACGGGGGCTCTGATGACGACAGTGACCCTGAGGAAGCGCCCCGTCGTAAAAAGGCCAAGACTGATTAGTGTGGCGCGATAGGATTGGCCGGCGGAGATCATTGATGTAGGAGTAGTATGTAGGTCCTGCCATTAGTGAGTTGTGATTGGTGCAGAGTTGAATGAGAGATTCTAGAACAACAATTGATGAGAGAGTATATGAGTATGGCTCTCGAAGTCAATATTATTCTGTTTTAGAGATACAATTTTATGTGCTAAATAACTCTGTGGATAACTCAGTTTTACTTGCAAATAAGATAAGTTAACTTGATAAGTGGTGATTCTTGCCTGACCTCAAGAAAAGTATTATCAAGAACTTTGTATTTGATAACCGTCCGAAGTACACTTGTTCAACTGGTAATTAGAACGTGCCCAGGCTGTCCCATCAGCCTGACCCTGCCTTATCCCTACCCCAAGATGCCAATTCTTGGGGTGGCTTGCTATTGCTTACCCTGCCAATTCTGAACTAACGTGTCGTCTTGTTGCTGCTTTCTGTGAATTGTCTCCTTTTCTTCTACTTGGGACTACAATCTGGTCAGCATGTCAAGAAATTCTACCTCCAAACTCCCAATTCAATCTGTAACGGCTACTCAGAGTCACGGGTCAACCCACAAAAGAAATTTACAAAAAGTGAGATTATGACCGATTTCAGCAATTTTTAGATTGAGATTGATCTTATCAGTATTGGACAGTTTCGGATTATGTAGGATTCGGACCCCACTGACGGACCATGGGGCCTTAGAGCCCCTTACTGACATGTGGACACGGACTCCCGACACCCGGAACGAAGGAATTATTCCAGAAATTCAGCACCCCCGGAGATTAACTTCCCCACCGTTAGAAGCACCTTGCTCGACGGTTTTGGACTCCTAACCAACTTAGCTTTGAGCCTTGTAATACAAAAGTTGGCTTTAGGCTGATTAGGAAGACGGATTAGACTCCCGGAAATTAGCTTAAGCTGATGTTGCAAGCAGGGCGACACTTTTGAGAGATTTCAAAGATCGCTCTCAGGAGATCGGGACACCGGATTGGACCTTTTTCTGTGACAAAATATTCCTCGAACCTCCCCGAATATGGTGTCACCTCAGAAACCCTGATCGGACCCCGGGAGGCAGCAGGAGGAAGCTCCAGAAATTAGATATTTATCTCCCGAAACGTCGTTACCAAACCGGAAGTGTCGGAAGCTCGTCTCGACCATGGGTTTCAGGAGGACTTTCCTAAGGAATTTGCGAATACATATTATAAAGATATGTTTCCTTACCCTTAAATTTCAATGGACACTTCCCTTGAAAACGTCGGATTAACGGAGCAAGCCCCTTCCCCGTATGTCGTCACGACTGGTCCTCTCTGCTGACTTCCCCGACACTTCTCGGGCGCCCTAGAGAGTGCTGAACGGAGATTGCGACACAAAAATAAGAAAATAGTTATACTGGACTAAACTTTTTTTGTGGTCGTTCACCCTCAAACTTTGATTCGACCGAGAAAACCGTGATTTGACGTATCGTCTCACAACCGTCCCTGGAGCACGAGGAATTTCAAAACGACCGGATGAAGCCCTCGGACCCCCAATGGAACAATGGACGGAGAGAAATATTGTGTCGACAGACCTACCTTTATCGTAGTTACACCACGAAGAGGTTGGAGTCAGTCTCAGCTCTTACGACATTCCCCGACAGCTCTCGAAACGACGATTGAGCCCGTTTCTGGTGTCGTAGCCTCAAGCCCGGAGGTGCATCTGCTGATTGGAAGCTCATGCAAGACTCAAAAAAATATTCTAAGTCCTTTTGGAAAACTTTCCAGACACTAATCGTCTCGGGAAGTCTCGGACGAATATAAGGATTGGAACTAGAACGTCTTTCGAGCCCGGAGTAACCCCCTACCTGGAAATTACAGCAGCTGCCCTGAAATTCGACAAAAATCCAAACTTGTCAAAAAGGAGCTCCAGTATCAAAAATATTCTTTTTACACCTAAGGGATTGAGCATTTCTCAAATTGGGACCGCAATTGTCAAACCTATGACCTCGGGGCGTATGACGCTCGCAGCAGAAGCTCAACCGTCACCTCTTTTTCAAAAACCTCCCTCTCCTATCTCTCAGAGGCAACATCCTCTTGTCTCTCCCTGTATGTCTACCAGCTCCTACGCTGGCATATCTCGCTCCTTGGACATCATGGGACTGAGTCAAGGGGTGCCTCTGTGATGTATCAGGATAATGCCTGCACGGCGCCAATCTCAATTCCCTCGCCTTCGCATCGCGGGTACCAGCTCTCCACCCCGGGGAGTTATGCCTCCGCCTTCGTCGCTGTCACCATTGGCGCCGGAGTTTCTCCCGCGGGAGAACACCCTAGTGGAGGACGTGGCGGATGACGCAGTGGTACCCGACATCACGGATGGCGGCTGGAACCATCGCGCCCGCGCGCCACCATGCTGGCGAGGTCCCTCCCCTTCTTCGAGCTCACACTTGGGGAGGAGGATTGGTACGCGTGCCTGATCATGGAGCAGTCCCGACCCCATACCGGCATGGCGAACGTGGTGAGTCCGACTACTCTGCCACGACCACCACCATCGACAGGCCTCTCCGTCGCGGACGCCCTACGGGCCCCCCTTCGCCATCGCGGTCTGACGTGGCCGACTGGCGGCATGCGCGCCCACTGCAGTCTGGTGAAGGTGGACGTGCTGGAGAGATCGTCTCCAACATCGCGGACTCCCTTTCGCGAGGACCGGCCGACCCTGACATCGCGGAACCAAGTTTAACGCGGTCTGGTGGTAGCTTCCGTTATACCAACTCTCCCCCTCCGTCGCCCAATGGAGGAGGCGCCTCGGAGAGGTGCGCGGTTTGGAGAATCCCCTGAGCCCGCCACTCCATCTGTACTTGCGGAAGAACTCACCAGGAGCGAAGTCCGAGTCTCATTTGCGGATCCAGTGGAAACGCCTATTGTCTATTCTGCGAAAGGCGGGTTAACCCGCCGTAACACGTTGTTACGGCGGGTTACCAATACCTAGGCATTTCTACGATATCGCGCGCGTAATTGACTCCGGGCAAAAAGTAGGGAAAACAGGCGTTTATCAACCCTCAAAATTACCCAAAAAAAAGTTGGCAGAACTCCAGACACTTTCGTCTGAGGATTGGTAATCGACTTCGGGCAAAAAGTAGGAACAACAAGCGTTTATCAACCTTCAAAATTGCCCCCAAAAAGTTGGCAGAACGCCACACATTTTGGGCTGAGGATTGGTCGATACCGATAGGGAAGTGCTCTAGATCGAAACTTAAGGTCACAAAACATAAAACCTCCTTCAAATATTGTCACTTAGTGCCTTGGGACCACCACGTAGCCTACGCGGAGCAACAATAAACGAAGTTAGGGATTAACCCGCAGTAATTTTCGAGCCAACCCGCCCTAACTTTGAACGCCATTTCAGCCCGGTATACCCATCCAAGTAGCAGAAATTAAAGTTTCCACACACAAAACTAACTACAATCAACATTGCCAAGCATGGGTTTTATGCAATATCTCGAATTATTGTGGATATTAGAGTGCTCGAATATCGCTCTTAGGTATTGTTAACCCGCCCAAAAATTAGTAGAATAGACACTATAGGGCACCCACCAAGGGATAGGGCGCAGAGCCAGGATCGCCAATCCGGCGCGGAATCGGCGCCTGCCAGGATCGGAGCCCCTCCTGCCGCATCAGGTCGGTTTTACACAGTCCGCAGTGCATCCACTGGAGATCCGGAGCTGGCTCCTCCGCGCCTATCGCGAGCCGCTCGACGGCGTCAGCGCATATCACAAACGAGTCAGTCCACATCTATCCCTGTGACATTCCGCTCACAGGATGACAGCTCGGACCACACCTCCGCACCGAGGGAAGCTCCTCCGCTCCTCACTCTAGGCGACTCTGGGACTCAGCCGCCAGCAGGAACCATAACGAGTTCCCAGTCAACCTCAGACATCCTCTCCGCACTGCAGGAGGAAGTGCGCAAACTCTCTTTACTGAGTCTCGCCTCCCTGCAGTCGCAATCCATTGCGTCTGGAGCCCCCACCACGGACGGGTCAGTTTCCAATGTCGGGTCTCAACCCGCACTGGCCCTTACCCATACACAAACATTTTGGACCATCACACACGCGTAATTTCGGAATATATATCGATATATCGAGAATATACAAGCAAAAATATCGGGTTTTTGGAGATCATGTTTCCGGGAAATGCTCTCTCACGACCACAACTTCGAGTGTTGGATTTGCCCACGTCCGTCAAACTACGAGGTTTATGCATGGTTTCAGATATACAACGAGTTTGGGGGATAAATGTCACTTATATATCGAAATACGTAGCAATATAGGTGAAAAAGACACCAAAAAACAAGAAAAAACATTAGATTTTCAATGTTTTCCATACTTAAGGCCAGATTTGGTGTTTTTTGGGGAAACGCTGTGTAGAAAGTCGGTGTATGCTCCAGGTGAGATGCGTTGCGGTTTGATATGACAATATACAATAAAACATTTCACACACGTGGCCAATAAAGTATGTAGCACGATTTTACGCGTTTTAAAAGCGATTTCTTCGATTTCACATCACACGAGAATGGCAAACTTTGAGTTTTCGCGGACGTGAGAAATGCTCCTAAGTGAGATATATATCATTGATATATGGGTAAAGGAAGTCGATACATTTTTGTCCACTACCTGGTGGTACATGGGGATGTACCCAAGAGGGTCTGGGTACATAGGGATGTACCCAAGCTAAATCGACGGTATGGGGGCATAAATTTAACGGTTTGTCGTTACGAATCATCAATATAGCTAGCCAACATCATCATGAACACGGAAATATGCCGTCACAAGCATCCTGGTAGGATATATATCATGTCAGGTGCATTCAAACCCATGCAAATCGCAACTTGGCTCCCAAAAACATTTTTCTAATTGTTTTTTAACCACGGTTTGTTGCGACTCGCCTTTTTCACAGTCTCGCATATCTTAGGGGGGGATTCTTCACAAAGTGGAATACTTTTTAAGGTTTGTTACACCACAATATCTTAATCAATTTATTCTCGTCATGTTCGGCGTACCCTAGATCCCCAAGCTTAACTGCTTACTTGCTGCACGGCACGAGGCACCTTATCGGGTATGGGGACGAGTCGACGCGAGCGGTTGAAGGTGACCTGTGATATTGATTATTATGACCAAAAATATTTGTCAGCTCATTCTTTGGCAATCGTATTTGAGATAACATGCATTGCACATGTAAATATGCCTTCGTTCAATAGATCGATGGGTGGGAGTCATCACACATGTCCGCGCGCATTTTTTAAGCGAAATCTAAAATCTGACACTGTTTTATGATGAGAAGTCTTGATGATGAAGTATGATAACTTGTGAGGTATGGGACCGACCCATGATAAAATAAGTGCTTTGAAGGGTCTATGTTAATGCCCTAATGAAACATCGACCAAATATGCAATTTTCATGTGCATAACCATGCATACAAATCGATGTACCCAAGCGATGTACCCAAGAATTTAGAACTTGAGAATTTCGTCTTTTCTGGAAAATCACCTAGGCAACCGCCCCCCAAAACCCATGTCTATGACATGAATACCGCCAAACATATGGTTCATACCCAAGATTGGTGGCTACTACCCGAAGGTCCGGTCCTCCCACAAGGACCGAAGTGAATTTGGGCCATAGGCCGCGTTTTTTCGATATAGTCGGTAAATGAGTGCTTTGGGGCCATATTTAGGTGTCTGATAATTATCTAAAAACTTATGTTGGGTGGTATACTCGGTGTAGCTATGTGATTTACGTCATTGAAAAGTGGGGGTGCAACCGCTCGAAATTAAATAAAAAGGCCGGTCCTCCCACAAGGACCGGATTATTCCAAGCTACCTACGCTCACTAAGCGGCCTTCCTGGCGCCCACTGCACATGAAATATAATGTAACATGACCTATTTGTGCCCTCTACAATTTACGACATCTTCGGAATCCATAATACTGCGGGATATATCCCTCGCAATGTCATGCACCCACAAAAAAACTGACTAGGGTGAAATTTGTCATCAAGATTTTGTATATAGATGGAACCTCATTGCCGCGCACAAGGCAGACATTAATATGTATCGATGATGTTAAGCATTCTAAAAATCATTTGATAGGTATATATGATGACTGCAACGTGACAGGGCGTAAAACGGTTAAATGCATATGTTGTCAGGCATCTAGAACTTTACACTTGGCTAGAAATACAATGATAAAATCGACCTTATAATCAGGGTTTCGGACCCAAACCCAAAAGTTACATATCTGCCAGTGTAATATGAAGTTGCCAACATGCAAAATGTGGTAAGCATGATTGGGTATAGTGTTGGGATAAACTTTTACTACCTGACGGGATGATTCAGCTCGAAATTCAATTGGATAAAAATATTTGAGTGACATGCCATGTTTTTGAATGCCCTCCAAAGGCTGAAACTCAAAAATGATAGGGTGCATGCTACAAATGCATTGGATATCGTAAGTATATGAACATATATTGTATATGGCATATGTTCCCACTTAGTTTAGGTCCTATAGATGCTAAAACTCGGAGGATAGTCAATAGGTACCACAAAAAGATGGTTAAAAAAATCCCCGCAAAGCCGGTCCTTGTGGGAGGACCGAACGCGATTTGGGTCCTTCCACAAGGACCGCCGGGCAGTAGCCATTGGTGTGTTATTGACAACCTATATCGGCCATGTGGACACTTGAAATGTTTCGAGCTCGCCATGGCGTGCGGAACAAAGAGTGGCTTGGGTACATCGTGATGTACCCAAGACCGGGTAGTGGACATTTTAGGAATACATGTTCAGGTAGACGTATATAACTTAGGTGAGTGATTCCGACCACTGTTCTTGACACAAGTGGCCGAGAAATGAATTTGAAAGTAAGTCCGTTGATGAGCTAGCTCATCACATAGCAGTTTAGGGGTTAAGCTGCTTCACGCGGCCAGCACCATTCTCGCTTTCCCAAATCTCGAGGATGTGGGCGTAGATGTCCTCGAGGTCGACCTTGGCCAAGTCCACGTCGAGACGAAGAGGAGTGGTGACCTTGTCGTACATGATGGGGTCGAGGGACGCGAGAAGTTGCTTCTTGGCCACCATGTCGTCGAGCGGGCCAGAGGCTGCGTTGCGGATGGCGGTCAAGCAGGCGTCGAAATCTTGAATCAAAGGATCGGGGTCGAGCTTGGCGTCGAAGTAAATAGCACACAACTCCTCGTAGTTCCCAAGGGGTCGGGGAACTCGAGGAAGTAGTTGCTTCGTGACCTCAAGCAAAGCCCGCTTCCCATCCCGCGGGGAAGCGCGTCCAGAAGCGTCTACCCAACGTCTAGCGGCTGAATGGGGCCTTGTCAACGAGGTCAACGTCGTGAAAAGAATGGCGTTGTAGACGTTGTTGACCTCCTTGGTGGCATCCGCCAAGTCGAAGAGGGCGTCGTTGGCGGAGTCTTTGAGCTCGAATGCAGACTGCAGAGACGTAACCAAGGACGTCCATAGGGCGTTGCGGTCCGATTCGTCACCCTTGAACGCCGCATCTTTGGCCCCAAGAGCGTCACGGGAAACGGAAACTCTCTTGATCAAATCCACGTCCCAGTATGAATTCTGAACGGCCATGGAACGTGTCCGCTCAGGAGCCGATAAAGCCGCTGCCGGAGATGCAGGCGTCGGCTTGTACCGCATTCCCACGTCTCGGGAAAAAATCGTGTCTAGTCGAATCCGGTTGTGAGCCCCCATGGGAGGCGTAGCGTGTGATGAAATACTCGTGATGAAAGTCCTAGAGGTGGGAGCGTCGGGGTAAGGTGGCGATGGCGCGGAGAGGAGGAGACTCGCGGAAATAGGAATGGCAAAAGCAGTGCGAAACGTCCGTAACTGTGAAATCCCAATTCGTAGAAATGCGGAAGTCGATAAACACGTTGCGCAAGAAGTCCGCGACAAAGATTGATCAAGTCCAGTCAAAACGAAAATCTCGTGGACATCCTAAAAATCACGTAGGGTACGCTGCAGCGATAAACACAATCACTCCGCAACGACGCGTGCCTCAACCGCGAGTCCTCATAGCGCAACCATCAAATGGGGCCCCCAACGCCCCACCAAGCGGAGGCGTTTAGCCAATCATGCTACCATAAGTAGTGGAAGGTGCCTGGCGCACCATAACCTGTCAGATATATGACTACGGATATATATTGGGTTACAGTCAGAATGCTTTCACTTTCGGTGTTTCCCATAAGTGTAAATAAACATAAGATAGTCTCGGCTTTATGCCGGAAACCCTAAACCTCACTAGAACAAGGTTTTTGCTTAAGTTTGCTTAAGTTTTCTTAAGTTTTCTTAGGTTTGCTTAAGTTTGCTTAAGTCGGTATAAATCGGTAGAATTATATATCCGATGACATAGGAATGTCGCCAAGCCCGCTTCAGGAGGCCCCAGGGTTCACGCGAGAGTCCCAGAATGACTGGCGCGATGCCAGGAGATCTGACTCGGAGAGGCTGGGTTTGTAAAAGGCCAAAGATTTGTCTGGCAGTCGACGATGAGTAATTATACACATCAGCGGATCACTGATCGGTGGTGGTATAAGCGTATAATAAACCGTGCGATGGGTGTTCGTGCGATGGACGCAGTCACGCAGACGGGTGATGTCATGTCATCGATCGTGGCCTATGATGAGGTTCAACATTTATATCCATATCGATTATGAAATACTTCAAATTTGCGGCGTGACACAGTTGAGAAGTTGCAAGTTCAAAATTTGACTTGGTCAACCTCACTGGGCCGTTCTTGAAGAGATTTACGCTCGCGCTTGGAACGCTTTTTGGCTTTGGGAAGTTTCGACGACATGGCGCTCTTCGATTTTCTTAGAGTAGAATAGTCATTTATTTCCATTATATTATATGGTAACATGACATTTTTGTAGCTACGCTTAAACAAACGCGTTTGCACTCGAGCTTTCTCTTCTTTACAAAATCACAGATCGGCAGCCCCTTTGCAAGCGGGAAAACCGCTTCTCTAACGGCGTTTTGGACTTTACCGGCGTTCTCCTCGCGGAAAACCACCACATGATGATATTTACATCACTTCATTTGGTCAATTTTTCGAAAAGATTGGGGAACACTTGGCAACCCTGTGTTTTTGGCGACAGATTTTTTCAGTTTGCATTGCGATAGTGGCATTAGCTCAAACAGAGCGCCAAACCTGCGGTTTGGAGATCTCGGTTGAAACCCGAGATGCCACACAATAGAAGCTTCTTTTTTTCACGCGTTGTACTAACCCTCTCCTTTTTGAAAGATTCGCAGGTTTTCAGGCCCTTTAATAGCGGAAAACCCGCTATTCAAAGAACTATTTCGACCTCACGAGCGTTCTCCTCGCGAAAATTCACGTGGAGTAGAGCCCATGTTTGTTTGATTTGAGTATCTCTTCGAAAAGATTGGGGAACACTTGGCAACCCTGTGTTTTTGGCGACAGATTTTTTCAGTTTGCATTGCGATAGTGGCATTAGCTCAAACAGAGCGTCAAACCTGCGGTTTGAAGATCTCGGTTGAAACCCGAGATGCCACACAATAGAAGCTTGTTTTTTCACGCGTTGTACTAACCCTCTCCTTTTTGAAAGATTCGCAGGTTTTCAGACCCTTTAATAGCGGAAAACCCGCTATTCAAAGGAATATTTCGACCTCACGAGCGTTCTCCTCGCGAAAATTCACGTGGATTAGAGCCCATGTTTGTTTGATTTGAGTATCTCTTCGAAAAGATTGGGGAACACTTAGCAACCCTATCTTTTAGGCGACACAATTTTTCAGTTTGCATTGCGATAGTGGCATTAGCTCAAACAGAGCGCCAAACCTACGGTTTGGAGATCTCGGTAAAAACCCGAGATGCCACACACTAAAGGTATGCTTCTATTGCTTTTTCCCCTCTCCTTGACCTTGCCCAAACAACATCGAAGAATCCAGGTGGGTATTCCTTGTAGTCCCACTGTAAGATGTCCTGCACATGAGTGGGATGCCAGATGTGCTCGGAGTCGAGGGTCACCAATGAAGCGGTGGGGAAGCAATTTAGGAACTCTCTCTCCACTGAACCAGTGCCGCTGAAAAGTACAAGGATTCTGGGCACACGGGTTGCTTCTGTCTGAATCGCCATTAGCTCTGTCACCAGTGCCAACGACCAATCTTCTGTGCGTTCTTGACGCTCCCACGGCAGAGGGGTATCATGTTCCATCTGTTCGAGCTGGTCCAGTTCATCGCAGGGGTTGGTGATGAGGTGAGCCAGCGTCACTCCAGCTTGAGCAGAATGACGGCCACGTTGCTCACGCCGCCGGGTGGCTTCGTCGCGAACTTGTGCTTCCATGCGCAGTCTCGCTTGCTCGAATTCACAAAGCTGTTGAAGTGGGCCTCCGCGTTCGAGTTTGTCACGGGTCCTCCATTGGTCGTGGGCCTTGGAGTAGCCAGTCCAGCGAACTTTCCATTCCTCCACCTCTTTCCCTCGTACAGACCGCACTCGACGTGCGAGGATGCGTTCGACATGTGCCTCTTTCTGACCGTCCACTACCACCTCTTCAGGCACTGCCAGGTGGTCGCGCGCGGCGAAAGCGTCTTGACCGCTGGTGTATGGCTTGAGGCGATGTTGAGCGAACACGTCGTGTATCCGCCAGTGAGGGGGGAGGCGTAAGCGGTAGGCTACTGGGGCTCCTCTGTCGGCCTCCGGCATAGTCATTTGCATATCGCTGAAGAAGCGCTCGGTCACGGGGACTGGTCCATGCCAGCGTTTGGTCAACTTCCTACAGATGGAGCGATCCATTACTTTCTCGGTAAGATGCTTCGCCTCTATCCAGACCAGATCCCCGACAGCATACTCCCGCTGTCCGTGCCTGCGATCAAACTGCTCGCGCTGTCGTTGTTGAGCCAGCTCCAACCGCTGTCTGGCGTCCCGCAGCTGCGACGAAAATTTCGCGGCCACTTCGTGGGCGGTACCTACTCCCCCTGTTCGTCGTCCAGCGGTGGACTGCGCGGCCTCCAGGAAAAGGTCCAACTGCGATAGCGGCGAGAATCCAAACACCAGCTCAAATGGCGTGAAGCCAGTAGATTCACTTCTGGAGTCATTGATCGCGAACTCCACGTTAGTGGTAAACAAATCCCAGTCTTCCACATTAGCGTCCACGAAGGACCTGAGCATGTCCTCAATGACCCGATTGCTGTGCTCCGCCTGTCCGTCAGACCGAGGGTTGTACGGAGTGGTGCGAGCTACTTTCACGCCCATCAGCCTCATAAGCTCTTGCCAAAAGGCATCCTGAAACCGCGGGTCGCGGTCAGAGACAATTTTCATAGGCGCACCATGCAAGCGCCACACCGAATCGAAGTAGATTCTGGCCACCACGGCCGCAGAGCTGTCGCCGAAGTTCATCGGTATGACGTGGACCATCTTCGTCAGCTTGCACGTGAAGGCCACGAAGGCGTCATTGCCTCTCTCTCTGATACTGGCAAGCCGGTGACGAAGTCCACCGCGACATCCTGCCACGGTCTATTCGGGATGCTGTGAGGATTTAGCAATCCATCTGGGTAAGTCCCTCGCGGCCTCACCGACTGGCACACCGCGCAGGATGCAACCCAGGTGCCCACGTCGTCCGCAGCACCACGCCACCAAAAGCGTCGCTGCACTCTCTCCAGAGTTTTGTCTCTTCCAGTATGACCTGAGGACAGTGACTCGTGAGCATGGCGAATTACCACCTCCCGAAGTGGAGAATCCTCCCCCAGCACCAACTGATATCTTCCTGCCGCAGTTCTCCAAACTACTTCACCCACCAGCCTAAAGTTCTGTAAGCACTGGTGTGGCGCTGCCTTCACCTTTTCTTGTAGTAAACGAAGTGACCCCTCCCGGGTGTACTCCGCCTTCAGCGCACGCAGGAACTTCGAGTCTGACTGCTGGGAGATCGTGTCTCTGAAGTCCGCTGCCTCACCCGTCCTTATCACAGCTGGGGTCGTTCGTGGATGTCTCACGCGTGCCGGCTGTGGTTTCATTATACAGCAGTGTGAATTTTATGAACCACTTTGGTGAGCCACTTTGGTGAGGCCACCTCACCAAAGTGGTTCACAAGTCCCGAGTGGGGGAAATTTTGGAAAATATCATTCTTGAAAGGCGGAAGAATTTTTGAGGCAGATCTGTATTCCAGAATTAAGAATTCAAATTTGTATTCTAGGATAGTCACTTTTCTATTCCAACCAAATTGCACACCCGGCTGGAACCACTGCGAGTCTTCGACGCTGAGGAGGAAAGGTTGAAGAAGGCTCCAGAGAAAAGGCGAAGGGAGACTCACAAGGGTCAGGAGGAGCAGAGGGCACAGTTGATGGCAATGGGACCTCCAACCCCGACAGTCCGCAGCAGTAGCCAGAGCCGAGCTTACCAGCCTCACCTCTCGAGAGTGCAGCACCCAGTTAGAATTTTGGTGCTGTTCTGCGGTACCGGCTCAGTGGAGCAGCAGTTCCAACGTCAGTTCAGGGACTGCGAGGTAGTAACAGTGGACATCCTGCCAAAGTGGCAAGCCACGTGCACGGAGGACATCGCTTCACTGGAACTACAAGCGAGCTCTACCCACGACATCATTTCGACGTCATCTGGGCCAGCCCCCCCCTGCAAGGAGTACAGCAAGGCGAAAACACTGGGGGCTCCAGATCTGAAGCTGGCGGACAGACGCGTGCGGCGTACCAGGGAGATCATCGAGTTTTACGATCCTGCGTATTTCTTCATAGAAAACCCCGCTGGCGACACGCTGCGAGGGTTGCACACGCGCGCTGTAATGAAAGGTCTGCCAGAGCCGCTGTTGACCACATATTGTAAGTATGGCACACCGTACATGAAGCCAACTCACATATGGACAAATGCAGCGCCTTCGGTACCCTTGTTGTTGCTGTGCACCCGCACGACTCCCTGCCCTGCGCGAGCGATGCTAGGGAGGCACGAGAACACTGCCCAGGGGGGCATCTCCTCGGCCAACACCCGCGGTATGGGTTCAGCTCAGGCGGTATATGCGATACCTCGTGCGTTGCTGCACCACCTGTTTTGCGAGCTGAAGCTGAACGAGCGCATGAAGGAGGAGAGCGCGCTCGCGGTAATGAACCTCATTTCGACGCTGACAGCGAGGACTGACACGTTCGAGTTTCAAGATACCGGAGCTGGTCAGCCACGGGGCGCAATGACCGCGGAAGACCCGTGATCTGGGGAAGTGCCGGGGTTGCCAAACCTGATGAGCGTTGGCAGCGTGAGACTGTGAGGCGCCTTCGGCGAGCCCGGATTGCGGAAGGGGACCCAGACCCAAGGACTGGGGGGCACGGACCCAAGAACCGTCGAGGGGGACCCGGACCCAAGGACTCGGGGGCACGGACCCAAGAACCGAGGGCTTACGGCTTAGCAGCCCGATCTTGTCACAAAGTGCATGCTACTAACCCCCCTGACTATGTACATAAGGGCACGCAGGACAGCCTAGCGAGGACGTAGGCGCGCCAAAAAAGGGGGGGGAGAGTTGTACTAGGGTGTATCGCGAGTCAGACGAGAGACAGACGTGTCAGAATGACGAGTGACAGCACCGATGACAGTCACCAGTATGACCGAGAGGTATGACGAGGGTGACTGACAGCATGTGACTTTTGAACATCTGCAACCACAGCAGATCAGGTTGAGAGAATTGGTGGGAAACCATTCCAGAAATGGGGGGAACCATTTTATATTCAAACAGCCAAACAGAACTGGAGGGAAACCAGGAGAGCCTCAGTTCTTGCCACATCATCAGATCTATGATTATTCAGCAAATCAGAGCAGAGATCATTGTATGACTGGCAGCTGCAGCCCAAGGGCTAAATGACAAGACAGGTCATCGGATATGTGAACATGAAGTGACTGAGCACTGTGACTGTCGAATTCGGAGAGATCTGAGGGAATTCGAGTCGACATGTTACTACTTAAAGAGCTGAACAAGCTCTCATGTCAGTTTTTGAATTAGTTACACATTGGCACCAACCTTTGGTGTCTTGTAACCTCAAACAGTGAAAGTTTAACCGAAATATCCGAAATATCCGACATTACCCAAAGTCATCCGATATCACCCTATGGTCTCTGCACCATATTACCTGTAAGTGTTTGCTTGCATACCTGTGAGACTGGTTCAGTCCTCACAACCGAACAAGGCGGCTGCGGCTCCACCGTGAAGCCGTAAGCGGACACGTCGATCCCGCCCACCGCACCCGCACAGAGCACCGCGCAGGCGGCCCGTACGTAGAGGCCGCAGTGGCAAAAGCCTCCGCCCCATCATCCACCGCCTGCTGGAACAGGGCACACATGGCCAATGCACGCACCCCCTCCGCGTCCTCCTCGTCGATGGGAATGCAGAATGCCACGGCCGAGTGCGGGGGATGTTGACGCCCGCCCAACGGACAGTCGCGGTAGAAGTGGTATAGCTCACCCTTCTTACCCGCTTTCTTGCACCTCCCACAGAAGGGCTTAGCCTTCTGGTCGTCGCGGTCGAATCCGACCTCCGGCACCGGATGTGTGCCAACACGGAATCCCCGCTGCGCACCGCGCTGCGGCTGCTGCCGCTGCTGCTGCGCCGGTGGCGCGTCCGTCCCGCGCTGCTGCCGCAACAAATCCTGAAGCTCGTTGATCTTGCTGAGGAGAGCGCCGTACTCCGAGCTGGAGAGCTGCGCGGAGACACCGTCCTTGCCCGAAACTGCCTTCCCCGTGTCTGTCTGCGCCCAAGCCTGAAAAATCTCCACTACAAGGGAGCGGAGAGACGCCAGAGATACGTGGGCTAGGTCAGCAGCCAGAGGGTACCGCACCTTGACCGCAGTGTAAAACACTGGGTCCAGTCGGTTATACAGGGACAGCTTCCTGGTCTCCTCGGTGGGCGTCCAGTCTGTGGCTTTGCTATCCCGCACCAGACGCTGCTCCCGAGCCAAGATGGGCTGCGGGTCAGTGTCTGCGGGATAACGCAACGCGGCGTGCTCCTCCTGGTGCGACTCACGTAGCGCCACTGGCACACAACCCTTGACGATGTCAACCAGAGCCCGTCGCCCATCTCGGTCAGACGATGCGTCGGCGCCAGTCAGCCAGACGTAGGCGTTGATGTGCCTCTCGACGACCAGAGCCAGAACGTCGTAGAGCAAGCCATTCACCTTGCTAACCACATGAGCCAGGGGTTCGTCGAGGTCAAAGGACGCCAGTTCCAGCCCAGCCGACTGAAACTCCCGTACGCAGCTGCACCACCAGCTCGGAGAGGAGGCTAACGTCGTCCGTACCGCGGAAGTGGTGCTTCTTGTCACCAAGGACATCCTCGCGGACACCCTTGGCCCATTGGCGGTGTAGACGCGCCTTGTAGATGTCTTACGACCAGCTTGCTCTGCTCCTGCAAGTACTTCCCGGTCGCCACGTATGCATCCTCGTTGGAAGCCGGATTGGGGGTCGGAACAGTCGGCGTACGCACCGTCGGACTGTTCCGAACCTTGTCTAACAGCCTCAGCGAGGCATCAATGTCACTGTCTCTGTCAAGGGACTTCTTCGCTCGTGTAAGCACACCCATACTCTGAAAAGCCAGAGGGGAGGTGGTACGCAGTCGCGCGGTTGGGTGTTGTAGCGGGAAAATTGCAACGCGCAACAGCGGAGAGGAGCGAAGAGAGCGAAGCGGCAAGGGGCACTCGAAGATGTCGTCCAGGGTGCATTGCTTCTTTTTTTTCTTTACGGCCTGCAACCGGCAAATTCACTGGCCCGCTTTCGGCCAATACGGCCAATCTCCAAATTTGCCCGAAATTTAAAATTTAAGTATGGTGATGATGCAAAAATCGCATAATTTTGCATAAATTTTGCTATTTTCATATTAAACGTCACGGCCCGCACCCAAACATCCCATCGGCCCGCATTCGGCCCGGAGTGGTGAGCTACGGCCCCGGGCCGGCCCGCCACGGTAAGCAATATACCCTGATGTCGTCGAAGTCGAAGGTGTCGCGAACACCAACCCTCATGGAGGATACAATCGCGCCGCACAGGCCGCGCGCCCCCAACAGTCGCGCCGCACAAAGCCGCGCGATGCCCCCTTGAGCGCACCGCAACGGCAGATTGGGGGAAAGTTGTATCCTTCGTGTTTCACTCTTCGCCGCCTACGTGGCACTGTGGGGATTCAGTACTCTGTACCGCACCAGAATCGCCATCAATAGCCTGAGTAGCTCAAACGGCAGAGCGCTCGCCCGGCATGCGAGAGGTCCGGGGATCGATTCCCGGCCTGGCTCACCTTTTTCGGGCTTCTGGTCTAGCGGTACACTTTCTGTTTCCCCATGAGGTTATGGGCCCACCACGCTTCCACTGCGCAGGTGTGACGCCGGCAGCTGGTTGTGGTTGTGCCACGTAGACACTTCAGAGTGAGGTTGTGTCATGGAGGATACAATCGCGCCGCACAGGCCGCGCGCCCCCAACAGTCGCGCCGCACAAAGCCGCACGATGCCCCCTTGAGCGCACCGCAACGGCAGATTGGGGGAAAGTTGTATCCTTCGTGTTTCACTCTTCGCCGCCTACGTGGCACTGTGGGGATTCGGTACTCTGTACCGCACCAGAATCGCCATCAATAGCCTGAGTAGCTCAAACGGCAGAGCGCTCGCCCGGCATGCGAGAGGTCCGGGGATAGATTCCCGGCCTGGCTCACCTTTTTCGGGCTTCTGGTCTAGCGGTGCAGTTTCTGTTTCCCCATGAAGCCCAAAGAACAATAACCAGCAGGGCCAATGCCGGTTTAAAACTGAATTCGAACATTGCTAAGACTAGTCCGTAACGAGGCGCGGTCCCCATGGCCGCCACTCCCAGTCGCTCACCGCAAACAACTCATACTACATAACCACAATTCCTAGTCGCACCCAAACGCGCCCGTGCGCACCACCTGCTGGACTTCGGGTTTAGGCTTAGTTATTATGGGCTCTGACTAGCCCCTAGCCTGACCCTGCTTCCGTATCGTGTCCGTGACATCCTAGCACTGTACTGTACAGTAGTACAGTACAGTAGTACAGTCTTGCTTTACTGTCTGGGTTTCCGAGAGCATAAAGCCTCGGCCAGACACTGTTTATGTGATTATTAGTTTGATTCTCAGCGAGCTTAGCCGGACAACGGATCTGTCTTTCTCGCAGGTTATGGCCCGCACCGGCTTTCCGGTGATTCTGATGATGGCGCAGCGCCTTGCTGTTGCCATGTTCGGCTAAGTAGGACGTAGGAGGGGTTGAGCGCCCACTTGGGCGGTGGTGTATTGTTCTCGCGGTATGGCCTTTTAGCATGGCAGTGATGGCGGCACGCGTTGTGCTCGCCTTCGCTGCGCAGGAGATCGGCAGTTGACGGATTGTTTTTTTTTACAGCAGTATCGTCGCAGCGAGGGTTTATTTGCATCGTGCGCCACTGGCCCTGGCGAGGTCGCTCCACGCGTTGTACATTTTGGCCGCTCTCATTCTTCCGCTCACGACCTGTAATTTTCGGTCTGTTCTGCTGAGACTTCTACAGAGTATCTGGCCGCTGTGACAATTCTTACAACACCACCCTGCTTAGCTCAACCTTTCCACTGTCTCTCCATCATGGTTACCACAGCAAATAGAATGACGCGGTCTCGCGTCCGTAGATTAGAAACGATTTTCGATGATGTGGGTGCGCAGCACTCTGCGACACCACACACCCCGCAGCTGCCAGCTCCGACCACCGCAGCTGCGAGGGAGATTCTTGAGAAGTGTCAGCAGTTGGCTCGGGAAAATTTCGACAGGAGAGTGGCTAAGATCGTTGCCACTAAAATTCTCGGAGACAAGTCTGAGCGCTTCGCTGGGACCGAGTCAGACGATGCGGTTGACGTTTTTTCACAGTTAATGCATGAGCGCTACGCACACAGTTCTTGCTTCAGTCACAGGCGTTTGCTCCCCTGTTTGACTTGGCCAACATGACTGTCGAGGCTAGGCATGAGGCCAATGAATTGCTGCTTTCGGCTCTGACTTTTCTGGCTCGGCCTGGCTCGCCTGCTCGTGACTGGCTTGAGGCCTCTGGGTCTGACGTTCCTGGAGATGGCAAGCGTGCTGCCCTTGAGGTGGTACGCATGCTCCAGGAACGCTCAGAGCCCTTTGATTCTTTTGAGTCGCTGCTGGCGGTTCGCATCCCCAGCAGCGAAGATCCTGACCGTGGCATCCGTGAGTTCAATGGCCTGTTGCGGGACGTTCAGCGTTCCCACAACTTGCCGGAGGACGCAGTGAAGCGGCAGTTTCTCAAGGCTCTCGGCAATTCGGCTTTATACCGTGATTTGGCTAATTCCTTGGCTCGGGCTGACCAGCGGCAGGGCGTGTCTCTTTTGACTATTCAGGCTCGTGTGCGGGAGCAGTTCCGCCACGGCCTGAAAGTCTCTGCCACCCCTGTTTCTGCTCTGTCATTCGGCGATGGCGCGTCTGACCTAGCTGCGGCGTTGTCCAGTCTGCAGAAGCAGCTGGAGCGCATGCAGCAGGACATTCGTGACCTAAAGCGGCAGAAGCGGCAGGGTAGAAGTCTTACCGTGGCGGGCCGGCCCGGGGCCGCAGAAGCTCGCTCCGGGCCGAAACCGGGCCGAAGGGGCTTTCGCCCCCGGGCCGCACAAAAATATGAGCCGGCCAAACTTCGGCCAAAAATATAGGCATTTTATGCCACTTTTTATCAAACCCCCATACTTAATTTCAAAATTTCGCGCCTGCGGCGGGCATTGTTCTTCCTTGACCGTTTTGGCCGAAAGCGGGCCAGCGGAAATATAGTTTACGGGCCGTAAAGAAATTTGGAAGACTTCTACCCTGAGAAGCGGGAAGGGGCACCGCCTGCGGGCAAGCACCTTACCCGCTCTGCTGCTAAGCATCATCGTGCTGGTGGAACCCTCTCATTCGTGTCGCGAGGTCCTTTTATTTGTCGTGTCGCAAAAAGATTCGTTTATATTAACGACGCTTCGCAGCTTTTTCAGAAATATGCTGTTTTTCATCCCTTAAAGGAGCGAAACAGGTTTCCTGGAAAAAAGTGACATCAACAGGCCACACCGCAGGAGCTGTCCCTCAAAAATTATGCCGTTGGAAATTTTCCAAAAACTTTCTGCCCATGTCAGCAGTCCTACCCCGGATTGTGTCGAGCGCTCGCGCTTTACCGGCCAATCATGATACGATAGCATCTGAGGGATACCGACCTCAGCATCAGCAGTCCTACCCCGGATTGTCTCGACCGATCGCTCGTAGCCGACAACGAGAGTTTAACAATTCACAATTATACCACAAAGATATGCGGAATTTCCAATTATGAATTTGTCGCAACACTACCACTTTCATACGAGGAAAACAGAATCCGCTTGCATTATATACTGCTAAGACCGCTGAACTGAGCGCCCCGTAAGTCACTCTTCAGCGACCGTTGTGTTTGGAATAATCCCGTCTACCAAACACAACGTAACTTTGCATATGCATTCTAAAGTATGTTAGGAACCTCATATTTCTTGCGCGCGCAAGATCCGTTCAGATTCTAGGAGTCTGGACGCGGCGCGTTAGAGGGGGTGGATGATTTTGTCATTCGTCGAGTCCGCTGACTCGACTCACGCGCAGCAGCCACGCATAATGCACAGCATGGCTTTATCACGCATATCTCATATGC
This sequence comes from Cymbomonas tetramitiformis, assembly GCA_001247695.2. Lineage (NCBI taxonomy): Eukaryota > Viridiplantae > Chlorophyta > Pyramimonadophyceae > Pyramimonadales > Pyramimonadaceae > Cymbomonas > Cymbomonas tetramitiformis. The sequence continues at coordinate 6,106 of LGRX02010480.1, read as the reverse complement.
ATATACAACATATTTTGAGCATCTGACACTGCTCTGACAGCTCTGGCGGAAACGCGGATGTCATTTGCGTCCACGTTTCCGCTAGGATTTCTTCCCTCATTCGCGCGCTCGCTTGCAAGCGAGCATGCGCATCGCGTGAGGGAATTGTTTGCAAAAATAGCACCTGGTGTGTGTTATCTTTCCGAAATAAATTGGACAGACTCGTCAGTCAACCATACATCTCACTGTAGGCTGGCGCGTTCATCCGGGTATAGCGAACGGAATTTTGAGTTTCTAAAACCCCCAATAGTTGCGATTGCGGGTATCATTCTACGTGATGCGCGTATCGATAAACTTAGTAGGAATATGTGATAATATTCAATAGGAAATTCTTGCTTAGATTAATACATGATCTTAAGAAGTAATCTTGTTTTGGCTCGACAGGGGCACACTGCGGGGGAAACGTTCCGTGTTATTCTTAAAATTGCATATTTAACAAATGACATTTGAACACTCACCACTGCAAAAACGGACAGATTTTGCAAAAACGGTCACGATTCTGCAAAAGCCGACACTGGAAAACTCTCGAGCGTGTTTGACCTCATCATTATGCCATGACACCATTCGGGTGTCATCGTCATCGTCATCGATTATGTGGTGGGGATGGGGTCCGATTCTCTTTCTGTGTGGCGATTTTATTGAAAGGAATTTTCGCGAATTAATTCCTCCGTTCAACACGACACCCTGAATGCAATTAAAATAATCGTTTGTCCGATTTGTTTTTCATAATTTGTTATCCTTGCTATTCCTGTCCATACAAATTTGGTCATCTGAAAATTTTCTGTGAATTTTGTGGATTTCTGCGAATTTTCACGACAGAAATGAGCGTTGCGCTCATGTTTGTCGCAGGTGCGACAGAAATGAGCGCAACGCTCATTTATGTCGCACGGTATAATTGCAGTTTTGTCGCACGGTGCGACAAATAAAATAACCTTGCGACAAAAATGAAGTGCATCCCGTGCTGGTGTTAAGCCACTTGGCACCGCTCCTCCTGTCTCATTTGACAAGAAGAGCGGTGCCTTCGTGCCTCACTGCAGAAATGCGGAGTGTGCACAAAGTGGTTTGAAACACTGGCATGCTGAATGCCCCAACGGCGGTCCTCAGTCTGCCCACTACTGTGGTGCAGTTGAGGACTATGAGACTGACTGCCTGGCTGTTCGTTTCCAACGTTTCTATGACGCTGGGGATGAACATGCCTTCGAGTCGCTCTGCACGATGGAGGGTCGCCCAGAGGTGTGCGAGCTGTCGGCATATTCTTTTGTGACGGCTGAGCCCACATCTCTGCGGCACTTTCAGGATGCGGCGGCTTCCGCTCAGGATGCGGCAGCTGACGAGGACGGCATGGCTCAGTTTGGTCTGGCCACATTCCACTCGGGTGCACGGGGCTCGATTCCGCCACCGCCTGCGGTTCGGCATCCCTCTGCACTCGTGGCTGGTGGTGTGCCTGCGGCTCATGACCCGCCAGTGGTTATCCATGGCTCTCTCGGCTTGCCTGGCTCTGTCCCGTCACTCCAGCTCGGCGACTCTGCACCGGCTCCGCTGTTTGCTGGCATGAGGGTTGAGACTTCTGACATTGGCTCTGAAGTCTCTGACAATGACCAAGGCTCTGACAATGACTCTGACGGCGGGCAGCAGGTGGCTTTTGGCTCCTTCGGCACTCTTGAGCATGACTCTGACAGGGGAGCATCGCCAGTAGCAGCTCCGGTGCACCGTCCGCGGACTCCGCCGAGTTTTCTCCGGTGTGCACTAATGGCATCTGTGCTCTGTTGTTCCTTGCTGGCCAGCTCTACGGCATCTCTGGTTACCGTGGTCGGTGGTGACAGGGGCCTGGTTGAGCCCGGAGCCACCGTCCGTCGGTCTACTGGAGATCTCTTTACTTCAGACTCGCCGCTTGGTTCTCTGGACATCCGTGATTGGCCGCCAGATGATGGAATTCTTCTGTCTTCTTTCTCAATGCTCACACCGCCGTGGGATTCTGCTTATTTTTATTCTTCGGTGGTGTTGGAAGGCTTACATTCTTCTGTCACTTTACTTTCTGCTACAGATCCACCTTGCCCGCTTGGGTCTGGTGGTGCTCAATCTACGACAGACAGCTTGCAATTCACTTCGGGAATCTTCTGTGCTTGTATCCCAACCGCTGAACTCAGCTCTGCTGACCAGCTTCAAAGTGGTTGAGTTTCTTATCGATTATCCTGGCAGCTTGGTTAGCTTTAGCCCAGTAGTGGGATGACCGGGTCAAGACCCCGGCACCCAGCTAGAAGTGATCGGTTTCCACCGAAGTGAATGTTAGGTGTTTGTTTATTATCTCGTGGCTGTATATCCTGTACCTGCTTTGCTAGGTAGTCACACCCACGGGTGGTGTGCTGGACTTCGGGTTTAGGCTTAGTTATTATGGGCTCTGACTAGCCCCTAGCCTGACCCTGCTTCCGTATCGTGTCCGTGACATCCTAGCACTGTACTGTACAGTAGTACAGTACAGTAGTACAGTCTTGTTTCACTGTCTGGGTTTCCGAGAGCATAAAGCCTCGGCCAGACACTGTTTATGTGATTATCTGTTTGATTCTCAGCGAGCTTAGCCGGACAGCGGATCTGTCTTTCTCGCACCACCTCTCCAAGCGGCCGTTTAGCCAATCATGGCCAAATCAGCAAGTGGAATAAAAGCATGGATGGGGCCACGACCTACTGGAATATTCTAGTTCACTGGATATCAGATAGTCCCGAACTGTGTGTGGATAAATGAACTCATAAGATAAATAAACCCTACGCTAGATATACCCGGAACGGTCTTGGACGGTTTCGGAGTCTAGCCTACCTGTGACACAACGTGTGTCACAGCACGAACCTATAGATCAGTCAGTAGTCCAGTGTTGGCCTAGGAGTCTGTCATAGGGGCCTGCACCGGGACTCCCGGCCAGGGCTGCCTATACAGATTTCAACAGGTCCCTTTGGGCCTAGGACAACTTGTGGATTTGCCTAGCTAGGGTTTGGGGAGCATGTTGCATCTTGAAGTGACCTCGCACCTTCGGGGTGAGGTGGTGTCACGCGGAACATGACTTTGTGTCACGTATGAGTCAGTGTCCCCGTAGTGTCACCCCTTGCCCTGAGTGTCACTTGCAAACTGCCACCCCGCGTGATCGCCCGACAATAAACCACATCGGTATTTTATTATCGTTATCTTAGTCCTCTATCCGAAAGCCCGAACGTAGTCCAGTTTCCGTGCAGTGATATATATACCCATTATATATATCTCCTCTTTCATGACGTGACTCTGATCGGTAGATCGGAAAAGCTTACTGTACAGCGCGCGAAAGTCATGTTTTGACGCGCGATACAGTCGAGTGTTAAGGACGATTCCGGCTGAATTACTGAGGACAGACGGCCATAGTCTATTACTGATGACATCAATCTTGAATCTATGAGTGTGTCACACGGACACACGCGACGGGAAAAGAAAGAGCCATCGCATGATACGTAGCCATTTCAAGCGCCCCGATCCTGATGAGTTTAGAGTTACCAGTTTATAGCATCTCAACTATTACTAAAGCAAGTTAGCATTACGATTACCATATCATTAATGATATAAAAAAGTATGATGCGAACTTTTCGAGTAGCCGATAGCCTCGCGTAGAGCTCTAGTCCTGTGTCACACTTTTGGGCGGTTTCTCTCGCTCAACTCCAGATATCCAGAGCAATATTCAGACAACGGACATGCAGAAGATTGTCCGAATCAGGGATGTATATGCACTTTTGTTTTATCATACATGCGAAAGACAATCCACCACTCTCGTAGGTGTAGTGAATACTGTACACGTGCGATGAAAAGGACGACCTGAACACCAAGAACAGATGCTGCCGCTTAAAGGAATGCCATCGAACGCGCGCTAACGTGAAGTATCTGCATTCTTATAGCGACATACTTGTCCTGACACCAATAATTTCTGCCGGTCGACAAGTTTACACTTTGCGTCACTCGTTGGGGACACAGAATCAAATAGTTTCTTTCGCCAGAAGGATAGACTTCGGTGACTTGAATTGCAAGGCTCTCACGAACGTGACCTTCAGGTTGCTTCCGCTCCAACTTGCAGCTCGGCTTCGCCTTGGATTCTGATAGCTGACGCTCCCTTTAAATTGCATGCAAGAAAACAACGTTTGTATTACATCTTTGTCATGCTTATAGAAATAGATTTTGAGAGTCCGGAAATCGTGTAAAAATGTACATCACTATCGCTATCGCATCGTCTCACCTTAGTTTTCAATCTCGCTCTCAGGAATAACTGGATCAAAATATTGGTGCAGCATGGGATGCGGCGCGTCTCAGCCGGAGAAGACTCCGAAGGACTCTAAGCAGGTGTCTGCACGTCTGTCACGTGTCACGTGTCTGCGTGTCCTTGATGGCGCTCGTCGCGATGGCTGCCCCTTAGAAAGTAAAAAGTCGTGCCCAGAAGGGACGGGCTTAAGCTGTCTTCGATTCGTTTCACCTCGAATTCCCTTTGAAGTATCTGTCGTTGATTCGTGAATTTCTCACACTCAGGCTAAGGATGCGAACATTAAGCAACGAGCTGTCACAGAAAGTGCAGATGCAGCACCTCGTGCAGAGCAAGCGATTGAAAATGGTACGAAAAGCGCAACGCCGACACAAAGTAAGGCGTGATTTATTCGGTTGCGTGTTGGGAAGGCGACCTCCGTTGATTATTGCACTAGACTTATAAAGGCCACTGTACCCCAAAACGCTCATAAAAGCGGTGTATTTACTGACTGTTAGCTCATATGAGTTTCCGAGAATCTTCGCTAACTCTCTACCTTCCTCTATTTCAGGAAGCTTGGCGCTGCCCAAAGCAGACGATGCATCAAAAGGCCAAAAGGTGAAGCCACGACCCACCTGCATCGGATGGCTGTTTTGATAAGCTGTGTAATTCATATCAGTTTTGTCATCTTCAAGAATATCACGCTCGCTGCTGGGTTGCAAAACACCCGGGTGTTCACCTCGCGCTGAGGCTGACGGGCTTTCGTAGACAGCAAGCTGTTCTCGCGTACTTGCATATACCTAGAAAGCAGGGGCGTTGTTGCGGAAAAGAAGAAAGTCTGCAGAGACGCGTGGACCGTTCCTCCACCGCCGTGACGGGAAACTCCGGCTTTAAACTCCTTAGGCATTCTGATTAAGCTTTTGGCCGCACAGAGCATGCGAGCGTTGGGCCACGGGATGGAGCTTTTGGCCGTGCACAGCATGCGAGCGATGGGCCACGGGATGGAGCTTTTGGCCGTGCACAGCATGCGAGCGTTGGGCCACGGGATGGAGCTGAGCCGTGCACAGCATGCGAGCGTTGGGCCACGGGATGGAGCTTGTGGCCGTGCACAGCATGCGAGCGATGGGCCACGGGATGGAGCTTGTGGCCGTGCACAGCATGCGAGCGTTGGGCCACGGGATGGAGCTTGTGGCCGTGCGCAGCATGCGAGCGATAGGCCACGGGATGGAGCTTGTGGCCGTGCACAGCATGCGAGCGATGGGCCACGGGATCGAGCTTGTGGCCGTGCACAGCATGCGAGCGTTGGGCCACGGGATGGAGCTTGTGGCCGTGCACAGCATGCGAGCGATAGGCCACGGGATGGAGCTTGTGGCCGTGCACAGCATGCGAGCGTTGGGCCACGGGATGGAGCTTGTGGCCGTGCACAGCATGCGAGCGTTGGGCCACAGGATGGAGCTTGTGGCCGCGCACAGCATGCGAGCGTTGGGCCACGGGATGGAGCTTGTGGCCGAGCACAGAATGCGAGCGTTGGGCCACGGGATGGAGCTTGTGGCCGTGCACAGCATGCGAGCGTTGGGCCACGGGATGGAGCTTGTGGCCGTGCACAGCATGCGAGCGTTGGGCCACGGGATGGAGCTTGTGGCCGTGCACAGCATGCGAGCGTTGGGCCACGGGATGGAGCTTGTGGCCGTGCACAGCATGCGAGCGTTGGGCCACGGGATGGAGCTTGTGGCCGTGCACAGCATGCGAGCGTTGGGCCACGGGATGGAGCTTGTGGCCGTGCACAGCATGCGAGCGATGGGCCACGGGATGGAGCTTGTGGC
>LGRX02010479.1:0-15627 GCA_001247695.2 Cymbomonas tetramitiformis | reverse complement strand
CTCTCGAGCTCGGTTGCTTTCCCTTTCCCAACGTGGCGCCAATGTTCACTTGGCAGCCATTCCCGCGTCGCCTTCTTATCGGCTTCCACCCACTCAGGCAGTTGTCGCCTTGGCTTTGCAATTCGATGCCTATTCTAGCTGGTGTGCATACATGCGTATGTGGTGCTTCTATTGACTCCTTTGGCTACCACTACCTTGTCTGTAACCGGCGTGGACAGGATGGGCCGTATCACGGCACATCATGCCGTTCGTGATGTCTTGGCATCTATGCTGAAGCAAGTCTTTAATCCAGCCTTTGGCATCGTGGAGGATCGCAATCATCATGGGTATTCGCCTGATTGGAAGCCCGACATCACAGTGCTCAACCATGATGGACGAGGCAGACATATCGTGATTGACGTGAGCCTTGCATTCCCTTGTTGTGCCTCGTATGTAGACCGGGCTGCTCGGGAGCCGCTGCGGGCTGCGGCGGTACATGCGCGAGCCAAGAGGGCATTGTACGGACCAATCTGTCCTCACACGCTTGTGCCCTTTGCGATGGAGTCTTTTGGAGGTTTGGGGAAATCGGCGCAGAAGTTCTTCGACAGTTGTGTACAGCGCAAGCAAGACCGATTGTTTCAGGAGGAGGATGATGCAACATGGAGCACGCAGAGCTTTTCGACCTATTGGTTGCAGCGGATAGTGATTGCCTTGCACGGCTCGCAGGGCTACGGAATTGCTTGCAGGGCTAGTCATGATTATCAACATGGGTGAACGCTGGGAATTTGCATGATATTTTTCTAGGTAGTTGTTTCGGCATTTGAATGAGTTTGTTTTGCCTTTTGACATATTTTAATTGTGAGATGTGAACCTCACAATAAAGTTTCTGATACCTCTTTATATTTGAAATGGTTAGCTGTTGACTTCAAAAACTTGAGATTGTATACCTTTTAAGACAGTGGAACAATAAGATACTTCATATCGCTCCCTGAAATGTGGGTTGGAACACGTGGGGTTTGCTTACGAGTGTACGCGGGTGGCTATTTAATACATTGCAAGGCCCTAGTACAGATTCTCCAGTTTCTAAATGCGAAAGTGTTAGATTTAAGTCGTCTATGTGTCCGTTGGATCATGGTAGACAACCTAATTACAATCCTAGATATTCCCTTCGTTCGTTCGATGACACAAAATATAACTGGTATGAAAAACCCGCGCATAAATCCAACAGTTTCGAATGTGATGTTCAGAAATATATACAGATGTTGCTAGATCAGAGATACTCCACGTAAGTTGCTGGACTATAGTTAATAAACTTCCTTCAGTGCATTATTATGCAAATATGTGTGGCTATCTACTTCGAGATCTTCAGTGCTTCACGCCACCGTGACGCACGGCATAGGGCGATGGAGAAGACATATTGCGTATCGTCTACTCAATCTGTCTTCACTGCCATATCAACCAGACTGCAACTCTGTACACATCAAAATACCTGAAAAATGGTAGACAGCACAGATGAGCAGACCAAGAGCACGTCCTCGGAAGCAGGGAACATACTATCGGAAACGCGTTCTCAAACTTCGGTAGAACTACAAACCGCCAATTATCTCACTTGAAACCGTTCAATTTGGGTGTAGTTGGCGTGGTCAAGAATCCCATGGGATCCATCATCGACTTCGGTGTTGGAGTGGGTGTTGGGAGACTCAACGATGTTGCGAGCCCTTCATGGACCTTGAGAGGAGCAGGTCGGCTTGGTCCAGACGGTGGCGGCATACTCATATCACCACATTCAGGTAGCCTGGCGGTATCTAAGGTTGCCAGGGCGGACGCAGCAGCATCTGCGGCGACTGCGTCAACTGAGGACTCATCAAATGAAGGAAAGGGAAGCTCTGTATCGGGGACCCTGGTTGGGCTCTCCGGATTGGTAGCCAAACGTTCCGGCTCTGGAATAGATGCTGGAAGGTCGTCAGGGGCCTCGGCAGCTGTTTCCGGTGGATCGGAGCCTTCCGAAGCTCTCTCTTCTTCCATTGTAACCTCTACCTTAACAGCTTTAAGGGCTGAATTCTGGCCTTTCTTCGTAGACGGTTCGTCTTCGGAGGTCTTGCCCTCAGGTGTTGCGTTTGCAGCTGCAGCCGCAGCCGCCGCCTTCTGAGCGGCCGAAGAACCCGTGGAGTTCCGGGATCGTGCGGGCTGACGGTCTCTGTTCGTTGCCGCAGGCGGCTGGTGATTGTGAGCTCCCTCGTAAGTGGTCACGACGGATTTTGGATCTGCCGAAGAGCGCTCGACGTGTTTTCTCACACCACACCCGGGTGCTGTGCACTTGTAGTAACTGCGAGGGTAAGGGTTGCCCTTCACCAGCTTTTGGCCATACTTGCGCCAGCGGTAGCCATCGTCCAGAACGTCGACTTCACTAGTGGTCTGCACAACTAAGCGAGGCTCCTTGCCGGCCGCGCCGGCGCCACTGGCACCACGAGCAGTCGAAGCAGCCTCCTTCGCAGGGGCCGTGGTGCTAGGGGCAGCTCCTGCTGGATCAGCCGGACCCGAGCCCTCCGTTGCTCGGCCACCCGTGGAGGCACCCGGATAGCTGAGGCGCCTCCGCTTCACATCGGGCGGAGTAGCTTCCTTCTCTTCCTTCACCGAGCCTAGGGCACTCTCCTTCAAGCCAATACTACTCCGGGAGCGACCCTTCTGTACCGCAGTGCCTGAGGATATCGAGTCGTCGGGGCCCCCTCCTCCTGTGGCTACCTGATTGGCTTCCGCCGCTGCACATCACCGCCCAGGAAACAACGGCCACTCAGCACCACGTGTATCACCGTTGAAGCAAAATACACTCGAGGCAGCGGGTCGGAGCAAAACCCAGGTGGCTTGGGTACACTTGTATATCTCAGGGTTGGAGTGCGCACAACTCAGCAGGGACGCTGGGACGGGTAGAGTGAACAGGAGAGCCAGGATAAGCCACGTCAAAGTCGATGACTCGTTGTTTGAAATTCGAGGAGCACAGCATATGGAGAGTTGGGAAACAGGTTCTTGCAGACTGCGGCACTTGTGTGATCAGGCGCATCTAACAAAGGCTCGTCGCCTGCACGTGCTCGGCTTACATACCCGTGGAAGAGTCCCTCGTGGTCCGATCCAGCCCAACAAATAACAGGGAGCACGTTCAAAGTTGCTGGGGTGTGTGCAGCGATACTCTTGCGGGTTTCGAGGAATACGCGAGTTAAACACGGTGCAACTGCACTGCGGGGCTCATACTTTTCGTACGCTCAGGCTTGGAGAGGCAGAAGCAGTCCGTTGAAGACCACGTGCCACCTCAGGGAAGTCTTATACAGGCTAAGAACCAACCGAGGAGTGCTAGAAGAAAGCTATGCCAGACGGCGCAGGACCATACTTGGGAGTGGCACGCCAAGGCGAGACAAAAAAGGGACGTAACGGAGGGAACTTCACCTTCCTCACTAAAAGACGCGGACACAGAAGGTCCACTGCTATCAGAAGCTGCATCAGAGTTTCGTCTACTTCTAGAAGTACGCTTTTTTGCACGAACCTCCTGAACAGCTTCAGCTTCGTCAACCCCAGCGCCGGACGCTTCACCCATAGAAGTGTCTGCTGAGCGTGCCGCATCAGGTTCGGCTGCAGTCTCGCTGGCCGCCAAACGAGATGTCTGCCCTGGCTGAGGAGGCGGATGCGTGTGCACTCCTTTGTATACGCTCTCCTTAATCTGACCAGAGTCCGAGCGCTCCACCTGCAACCAAACACGGAGGTGTCGGAGAATATTCCTTCTGCGCTTTTTGAGTTTGCCGCCATTCACAAAGGACTACAATTAGTGAACGGAGCTCTGGGAGCGGCCCATGGCTTGACAAGGATGGTGCCACTGAACACGCCGTTCGACAGAAAGCCTTGACAGTCGGTTTGCGATGGAGACACAACTTGTCGTTCCTTCTACGACAAGAAGAATATCTGGAAACGCCCATTTTCATCTGTCGAGGTATTCGAACATATTTGTGCACCGAAAGCGGGAAGGGGCAAAGCAAAGGGTGCGTCACAAAAATGCCGTGCTGAGTTTCGCTGGGTGGGGCACAACAGCAACGATACCAGCATCCTTGGTGCAATAGTGACGGCGCATGCTCTACAAACTGCGTAACCCATCAGATTCACTGCGTGTGTCACATTAGGAACAGGGCACGCTACTGTTGAAATCAATCTTGCTAAAGACTATAGACGGCAAGTAAGGGATCAAAGAGAGACTATCATCAAGCTATTAGAGATACCCAAAGAGCACGGGACTCCACCAGAAGCTCCAAACGGAAACGAACCTTCTTTTTAACATGGCAGCCTGCTTGCGTGCACTTGTAGTAGCTACGAGGGTATTTGCTTCCTTTCACATGTTTCTGACCATATTTACGCCAATTGTAGCCATCATCTGCTGGCTTTTCCCCGTTGTATCCCGATTTCACCTGCAGAGCGAAAGGGTACTTGGAAAACAGCGACTGATTCGAGTTAAATTCCGTAGTGAACACCATGACACTGCACGCGAATCATCTTCGGGAATTCGCATCTTGACTGGCAGTCTCGCGTCCTTTGCACAGACCAGCAAGCGGTTGGGTTGGAACTCACCACCGAAGTCGAAAGTGGGGAAAGTCGAGAGTGGTTCACTTCTTGTCGGACACCTTTTGTTGAAAAGGGTTTCTTGTAGTCTTCACCTACTTGAATTCCACCGTTGGGACGAAAAATGTGTGGCAGCGGGAAAGTCCCGGTTGTTGGAGATGGCTCCGCCTGTTTGCGCGACAGGAAGTGAGCTTGATAACGCGAGATTGCGAGCGAAGAGTAGCGAAATAGCCATGCTTGATAAACGCTTACCTGACAAGTTGGAAGCAACACGGGAGAATCCAATATGCCAGCTTGACTGGGGCTACAGCCGGGTATAGTTAAGTAAGTTCCCGCCAGCGAGTGTGGCATGTTCAGACGGGTCGGGGGAACAGCTTTGAACCGAGAACCAGACGGCTGTGGTTGTGCTCCAGGAGATGTGGCCATCACAGCTGTCGGTCGTACCACTTTTGAAGACCGAGATTCTGATATATTTAATTTCAGCTGTGTAGGAGGGCGTTGGTGAGAGCCACTCGAGGCTCGAGCTGAGGCAATATGGGCAGAAGCAGGTGGGGGCGTTGTTGCAACTTTTCCAGGCGAAGACGGCTGGACAGGTTGAAATCCGACCGGCTCTTGAAGTGATGATGAAGGATCTGTGTTTTGTTCTTCTGTTGCATCGAGTCCGGACTCATCAGGCAATGCGTCATTTGATTCTGTTGGGTCCATCCGTGGGAGGCGCGAGTGGGAAAACTTTCAAAAAGAGATAACCGGGTAGCACACACCAGCCGGAGACTAAATAATCAAATATCAAGAAATAAATTCAGAATTTCGACGCTTCGTTCAGTAAAATGGGAAGAACATGCATAAAAACGTCGGCTGCAAGCAAAACCCCCGATGCAAAAACGGTTCCTCGAAAATTTCGTTTTTTAGAGAGCTCTATCAAAAAGGCCCTTACTCTGGCCAATGAATGCGCTCAAATTTTGAAATGAGCCGATATTTGAAGGACCTCCTCCGCTCGTCCTGTCTCCATTCGATTGTGAAATGTGATGAGAGCACGCCCAGCCTGAGCCTCGCCCAGCTCCTCCTCATCGGCCGATCGGCTCACTCAAGGCTCTGCAGTGTCACAGTAGGCTCTATTCTACAGTCGAGTGACATGACACCCGACAGGTACGGTTTTCGTATCATCGTCTAGCAGATACTGTACGTGATACCCATACAGTACACTGAACGCTCATCGTTTTTTGGTATAATTACTAGGCGGATCGATCTCAAAAAGAGATCTCCACTAGGCCATCTGACCGTAGGATCATGTGCGCGACAGTGCTTCGCATTTTGCTTCCCAACATGCCATGCCATAACGCGAGGGTGGCGTCGCGATAAATGTACGCGACTGCAGTGGCACTGTCATCGTTAGCGTCTGACGATCGTGAGATCGGAAGTTCGTCTGTGTCGCCCGTTGGGATTCGCGCTTTGCTGCTGATTAAGTAAGGTAATAAGTAAGTGTGGTAAGGTAATTTGGTCCGGTTCCAAATCATAAGGAGCAGACGAGAGGTCACTGAACACTCATCATGTCTTGCTTATGCTTGGTTGTTGCTTCAAAGATACGCGCGCCAGCGCCGCGGTACGGTGTCGATGTCTAGTGGATCTCGTCGGGAGGTTGTTGCCCGATATAATTATATTGTCTGATCAACAATACAATTATACTCGACCTTTACAGTAGTCGAGACTCAGACTGCACGGTGGTTCGCGCGTTCAGTTGTATGAAAAACAAATCATTGTTAACACCTCTGAAAAACCTATTTATAGCCTTAAATCATGGTCATGGGTCATGGTTCAGTCAGCGTTCATTGTTTGTATTCTTTGCAATAAATATATAAATGAATGATGAGATGATCGAACGATCAGATTTCAGATGACCTAGCGGAGATCTCAAAATTTAGATCGACCAAGCCTAGTATCGTCATGCGTTCACGACCTCAACCGTTTACGTGTTGAAAAAAGCATTCATACAAAAATTGCGCACGCCAGCGCCAATCTCTGCGCTGGTGATCGTTAGATAACATTCGATTGTTTGGCGCGAACCTTTGCGAATCTTAATATATTCAAAATCTCAAACCTTTACCTTACCTGTGAGCTGTGACGCGCTACAGTACTGTGTCACGGGCCCGGGCCGTGAGACGGCATCAGGCCTGTGCTACACCGAAACTTGGAAAAGCAAATGTGTTGATGACAGCGATTTCATTGGCTCCTGTCGCGACTGTCATCCGGCGATGTCATGCGAGGTCATGCGAGGTCATTATTTGTGAAATGCCAAAAAGCAAATAATCGTCCAACATTTGGGACCTCGATTGACAACAGCAACATTTGCACCAAATGTCGCCTGGGACAAATCCTGGATCGTCAGATCAAAAAACGGGAACGGTTCAGAGAGCCCACCGGCTAGCTGGGGTGCGAAGATCGTGTATCGCTGGACTGAAATATGCTGCATTTTCCAATCACAGACACTGTTCAAGATGGGGTCGTCTAGTTTTCGACGTGGAGTGTTCCACATGCTTCCGCTCGCCCGGAAAATCAGAATTCTGCACATATCCTGCACATATCGCGCGTTTGCCCGAAACATTCCTTTTTAAGTCGTTTCGCACGTTCGATAAAGCGAATGTCGATTTTAATCTGATCGCGCGGACTGTGATTTATAGATTTAATAACTGGTCTGAAAATGATCGCCGGGTCATATGGAGACTGTTTGACCCGGCGAAACGAATCTTATTTGCTTCTCGACAGTGTACCCAAATCCGGTGTAGCACAGGCCTCAGCAGCGGCAGCGGCACGCTGCGCTGCCGGGCATCGCATCGGCTGGGCATCGCATCGGCTCGGCAGCGGCAGCGGCATTCCTGACGATGACGTGAGACGCTAGCGCTAGCGCTAGCGTCTATGTCGTGGCTACGGCCGCGGCTGCGGCTACCGGCTGTGACGCTGGAATGTCATCGTCATGTCATGTTATTGTCATATCTATATCTGACGATCACGATAGGGATAGCGCGATAGCGATATCTCGACGTGAGGTGTCAAGAAAAAAACAAAAATCGTACCTGCGCTGGAGCCTGGACGCTAGGACGCTTCCTACCTGGCGCTGGCGTGGGTAGTCGACTACGGTGACACTCACTGTACAGTAGAGCTGCCCAACTTAAACTGGTCCGTTCATTTTTAACAGTGGCAATTTTCCGAATCCGACAGTCCATATACGATTCCAGAGATCAAAATACGATACATTCCTTTGTTGCTCCCCAGGAATCTCTTCGGACCTTCCGATGTTCCCGATCTGAAAACATTGGACGGCTCAACTTTAGTTGGGCACCCCTACTGTACAGTAGTGTAGACAGTACAGTACTGTTGAACTGTCTCAGTGACACCAGAACTTTCAGAAGAATCTTGAATCTAGAATCACGATATCGACCTCCCGTCCGCTCGACACGCGAGAGCTTTCAAATTGACGATTTCCCGGCAGGTTGAGGTTCAGGTCACACAACAGCAACTCTCGTCTGAACAGTCGCGAAAGCCTATTCAAACTACGCACGATTTTGTAACTGCAGTAATAACTGCAGGAATAAGGCAAGTCTCTCCCAATCAAACTTTACTCACATAGCTCAGCCTAATTATGGCGGAAGACGAGAAAATGGAAGAAACAGCAACAACTCCGGAAGCTGTTGCGGATGCTGCTACAGACGAGGGCCCGGACGCTGGGCGTGGAACGAAGAGGGACCGCAAGAAAGCGGCATTCTTCGTGCCAGAGACGAAGGCGCCTGAGTCTAAGGGTTTCGAAGTGCCTCAGGTGAGTTTTGATAGGCTCCGCTTTGTAGCTAAGTTTTTCTTTTTTATCTAATTATTGCTGTTTTCCTATGCAGGGAAAGGGCGCAAAGCTTGAAGATATCCCCAACGGTATGCAGAGCGCACTTTCGCAAGTTCGATCTTCGGTGTCGCGTTTACTCGCTCAAGTTGCTGAATTTAGCGCCCGTCTCCGTTCGTAATTGCACAGTAAACTTTTTGTTGAGCAAGAAATCCAGATCGGACGAATTACTCCAGTGTATTCACGGCATTCTTTTCAGGTATCGGTACTATCCTTTCGATTCATATCGCAAGATCCTGCTTTTTTTTTCGCACTACGTTCTCTAAACACTCAGCTGCTTGTGTGCGTTTGGTTTGTCCGTTACCTTTTCGATCCAGGAGGAAAGCCACGGTGAGCGCACTCCCTACACTTTCTTTGTGTGACCGAGAGAGCTGTTAACACCCCTTTGGAACGGGATGCTGTTCTATTGGTCCATCTTAGCTTACGCTATCAATGTCGACTAAGTGCTGCCTGTCATACGTATCTTGCAGGCCACTAAGGTGAAGCAGAATATATTAGCGTTCTCAGGAACTTCATATGAAGATGAGGTATGTTCGTTGCACTTTAGATCCTGACGCTTCGGTGTAACCCTTTTGGTTCTGCCTTTGCCTTGACCAATCGAACGGCTTTCGTTCTTCAGGAGAAGTCTACGTCCTCTGATAATTTGAGGCTTATGAAGTTTCCGAAGACCACTATCCACGAGATTCTGGATGTCTTCGATTTACCACGTGGTAGTGGGGAGGAGAATCATAAGGTACTTTATGTTTCCGGCGATGGCTCCTTCCTGTTGGAAAGGGTTGTGATTGCTGATATCTGCCTTTTTCTGTTCCTGATCACCGCAACTTTCACCCTCTCTAACACAACCTGTCATGGAGAACCGCGTTTCTGGCTGCTTTGACATCCCTTGGTGTTTGTGTTACGGTAGGAACGGCAAGTGGAGCGCATCCAGAAGTTCCTTGCAAAGCCATGCCCGAATCCAGATAGCAAAGACTTGCAGGTATGCCCGCACCAAAGACTGGGCTCGGTGTGTATACGCCATATACCCCTCGAGAACGAGAACTCTTGGTCGGAAGTTACGGTTTCGGCAACTACTGCAGATCTATTTTTACGGAAGGCCGCACCGGCATTGAAGAGTCACGTCGCGATCCTCTTGCCTTCGATGCTCCACACCTGCAGGCTCTGGTTTTGTCGGAGTTGCCACGAGTTTGCTGCCTAAAGAATAGAGAAAGTAATAAGATCAAATACGTATAAAGTTATCTCACCCCTCTCTCTCTTTCTCTCTCTCCTGGTACAGTCCAAGTCGCTTCGGCCTGCGTGGTTCATGAGTTTTTACGGCTGTCGAGATCACAGGCAGCTGAGGAGAAGCAAAAGGCAAAAGGCGGGAAAGTGAAGCGAAAGACCTCCGCCAAGAAGCCGGTGTCCAAGAAGGACGAAGAAGCTGCGAAAAAGGAGGTTGCGAAGCTTGAGAAGGAGGTTACCAAATTGGAAAAGGAGCTGGCTGGCAAGAAAAAGGCTTTAGAGAAAGCTCAGAGCGGGTAAGCTCAGAGCGGACACGGGGAGCTTTCACTGACGCCTTGTACAGTGAAACCATCTTAGGAGCACACGCTGAGATTCATGCAGAGGTTAGGACAGACGCCGACGTCCCCAATGCATAATATATGTGTATATTCGTGACTCCTCAGTGTTGCAAGTTGACCGATTTTTAATTAGAAATTATTCACACGGTCCAGGCAGTGGTTTGCTTTAGCAGTCATCTCGCAAGCTCGCTTCATTCCCGATAATCTACCCGTACTGTGGTCCTACCTGCGGTCTCTCCCTCCTCACCATCTTTTTGCTCTGTGTGCGGAGCCGCTCAACTTGTCGTTACAGGCTGAAGCACAAGGGCACTTCCAAGGCTTCCACTCCAAAGGTAACCCCCAATATGTGTTGTTCATCTTTCTTCCTGACACGGGTCGTGGTGGTGGCTGACCTCTTGCGATAGAACTTGGTCTGCGCGCGAGCTGAACACGATCACTTGTGCAGTATTGTCGGAGTTGTTTCATATTGCAATATTCTGCTGCACGGCGTTCCCTCGGAATTTTTCCCAACTTTCTCATCGTACATATATGTTTGTGCAGAAGGAAAGTAAACCAGCTGGAAACGTCAAGAAGGTAAGCGGCAGCTGTGTTTATGTCAGCTTCTGAGCCGATTTATGCTTATCATCCTTGAGGCTCATTTTACCGGCACATCTGCTTGCTCACAGGGAACGAAGGACACCGAGGAAGAGGAAGAGGCGCCGAACGCTGAAGAGGTAGCTTTCAGCTGTGTTTGCGTGCGCCCAGAAGTGTTGTACTGCTTAATATCAAGTTTTCGTGTGTATGTCAAAAGCTGCAAGTTTCCTTTGGGGGTATACCCAAGGGAACTAACTTTTCTCAGCGAAACTTTCTTCTCCGCCACATAAGGCAAGAGGCATTTGCGCCTCGTGCGACTTGTGTCTCAGGAGGAAGAGGAGGCTGACGATGAGGACGATAACGCGGAGGAAGAGGCGGAAGACGCCTCGGAGGAGGGTGAAGACGAGGTCTCTTATCGCCCTTTTTCTGGGGAATTTTGGGAACTCGTTGCTGCTTGACACGCATCCTGAAACACCAAGTCAACGCCTCATCGGGCCACACAACGTTTCAACTCGACTCAAGCGCTATCTCGTAAGGTGTATGGACCACTGCTGCTTTGGCGATGGATGTTTAACGGAGCCGGACATACTTGAGAAACATGCAGCACCGCCAGCAACACATGTGCTTATATGCGCAGGGGCACCTTTCTGCCTGCACTCCTTATTGTCGTGCTGGTTGACTCCTGTGATAGTTCTGAGTAGCAGATCCGAGACTGTAGTGCCTGATTCCTGATGTTTGAAGGAAGTTGTGCAGCCTGCAAAGAAGAAGAAAAAGACTGCTGGAGACGAGCCTGAAGACACAGCACAAGTCGACGAGTCAGAGGGTACTCGACTACCTCCACTTTTCCCCTTGGCTTATTTTCTCCTGTCTCACCACAGTCTGGCTCCTCTGCCTTCGTCATCCCTGTCGCGGTTTTGGACTTGTTTTGCGACCTCGGGGCTCATGCACGTCGTTGCGGTGGTTGTGCAGCCCCCGGCCTGCCCTCCGAAGCAGTGATACGCAAAACGATAAAAAGCTTTTTGGAAGGTGTGCACCTTGCCCCAGGGCATGCTCGTGGCGGCGTGAATATAGGGTAGCCTACCTCGGAGTTGAGCCTCCTTAGTTGCCTGCATGACTAGGTCTCGTGTCTCCTGTGGCAAGAGGCGTTGAGAGCTCTGCTGCACCGAGCACACCCGCCTGCACTGATAGCAGACTCCCATGCTGAGAGCTCTGCTGCACCGAGCACACCCGCCTGCACTGATAGCAGACTCCCATGCTGAGAGCTCTGCTGCACCGAGCACACCCGCCTGCACTGATAGCAGACTCCCATGTTGAGAGTTGTCTTCTGTGCCGCAGGCAAAGACTTGGAGACGGTCTCCGCCAAGAAAGTGCGAGAGCACCTACGTACGCCCTCACAATACAAGACGCTGCCCTCAATGTGACATATCCTGTGAGAGACCTGATGTGCCATGACGAGGCGTGTTCTGCGTTGCGTTAAGAAGGGGCACCTGAAAAGAGGCTGCTCATGCATTTAGAAGAGGCTTCATTTTGAGGAGCCTCTTCTTAACTCATGGTCTCGCCAGCTGCCCATGTGGCATCTCATGTGACGGCTCTTTCACAGCAGACTTTAACAAATGTAAGTTTGTATGGTAGCACCCTTAGCATACGGGCGAGCATTCTACAGCAGGGGGCATACTGTGGATGAGATGGGGTCGGGGGCCTCCTTGCCCGAGTGTAGCACATTGCGTGTTTCATTGCTGCTTAATGCTGCATGGCTTATCTGCGTCAACCTGCTGAGGGCAAGACCTTCGATGGTGCATCAAGCAGGCGAAACCTTTAATATGGAGAAGGCGGACCTCTCTGCGAAGAAAGCGGTCATCAACAAGTGTCTGGATGAGTTTGTAGCAGCAGCTTAGGTAGCTCTGCACAAGTTTCCAGTGGGATCCGGCAGGCACATTACATTTCAGATTGCCGTGTAAAATGGTATCCCGGCGATGGCTCGTTAGGAGTCAATGAGCTTCAGGCCCCGTAAAGAGTTTAGGATATGAACACGTAGGACGCGACCTCTGTCGCTTTGATATGAACTTTTAATCGAGATAATGCCTCAATGTCGTGCCTGAATTTGCAGTGGAAACCTCAGAATCAATTTTGCTGCACGATAATGGATTCTCTGCATATATGTTTGTTATACATCATGCATGATTTATGAAGTGTGCAAGCATAATGATTAATTAGCTTGTGAATAATTAGCTGATAAGGTAGGTGGGTGCTGATTAAGGATGCAGAGACACTGGATATAGGTTACCGTTTTGTAGGATATATTAGATACTTTAAGAAAGCTCTATTAAGTTTCCGAAGGGTCATTGTGAGATTACTAGAGATATTAAAAGCCTTGACATTCATGGTTACTTTGGATTGGTCAAATGCAAGATACAGCCAAATAGACATTTGAAGTTTCGTGTGCTGCCATATATATCACCAACAAATTGATATTTCCATTATATGAAATGATTGGAACAATGGATGATAGAATTGGAGAGGGCTGTTGAAAAGGAATACGAAATTCATGACATCTATGAAATCGGACATTGGAAAGAGACGGTAACTAATTTGCTTGCTGGCTACATCGATACGTTTTTAAAAGTGAAAACTGAGGCATCAGGACCACCTGAAGGAGACCTCAATTCATTCATCAACGGCTTTGAGTTTCACGAAGGTATTAAGTTAGACAAACGTAATATTAGGTATAATCCAGGTATGAGACAGGTTTCAAGAGACATGCAAAATGTACTATATGGAAACCGCAGAGAACGTTCTAATAAAGCCAAAATGGAGGTCATTCAAAACCCAGGTGAGTTCTACAATACAATTAGCAATAAGAGGTATGATTGTAAAAATGAGTTTATTGGATCTGAAGAGAATGAGATGGCATTAATGAACTTTACTGAAAACTCTGAAGTATATTCTGATACAAGGTTTTCAACAAATGAAGTACCGGCGGCGTTCATAACCAGCATACCAGCTATGGCCGACTGAAATTGTATGAGCTCATAGAAGCGGTAGGTTGCCACAATGTTTTATATGTTGATACTGGTTATATTATATATACACAGAAACACTATAGAACTATCACATTCATCACGGTACTGGGTTTAGGCAACCATGGTTGGGTCACCTTAAATGTGAACTTCAAGAATTAGAAAAGAAACATGGAAAGTGTATTGAATTTTTGAGCACTGGTCCAAAGTCATATAGTTTGAAATTTCCCGATGGTTATTGCATGACAAAAATAAAAAGGTTTATCACCGAGTGTTGATAATCTACAACATATCAATCATAATGTCATGAAAGCGATGATTCTTACTCGAAGCAATGACATCAAGACACAATCAAAGATTGCTTCCAATGTTAAGATGAGTAACATTGTTATACGACATGCACCAAACTCATTCGGATTGGAAGCCAGATCGGAATCAAAGGCATTCAACTTCAGTTATGACAAAGGCAATATCAATTGGGAGACGTGGGAAATTCTGCCACACGGTAAAACTTGACAATTCAGTAATATTATATATGTGTGTGTGTGTGTATGGGTGGGTGGGTGTGTGTGTGTTGGCGCCTCAAAGCATTTTTAGCCTAGATGCATTTTTAGGCTAGATGCATGATCAGGTTGAATGCATGTGGGGCTTTTGGCCATCTGATATAAGTTGCACAATGTTTACCGGGAAAAAGAAAAAGAGACACCCGTGGACGGGGTGTGGGGCTTTGTGAGTCCCCTTGACTTTTTTTGTTTACCGGGACGTCATATCTATCCAGTAGAGAAGAAGTCCGAGAACGAGTAAGAGAACAAGTAGTGTTTATTTGAGGCTAAAGAACTAGGATTTAGCAAGCTTCGTGCGGCCTCTGCCGGACGGCTTGCCACCCTGTTTTCTATTTTCCTTAGCAAGGACCGCCCTAGACTTGGAATAGCAGGGTTTGCACATCCCCTTGCACCACAATTTGTGCGAGGGCTTCTTGCAACTAGCACATATCGGTGCATCTGGGCGATTGGCGAGGCTGTCGGTGAGCTCCTGGAGGCGCTTGTCCTGGGCGGCGTAGGCAGCATCGCATCTTGGCTTTTGAGAAAGCAAGAACATCTCCATCTGTGTAAACAAATGCAGGTAATGCTCAGAGCATGAAATGTGACCGGCAGTTGCTGGGGAATGCATGAGGGTAGCTGCTAGTCGGGGGGCCGTTGCACCGGAATGCGGAGGGCATTGGGCTGGGACTCGGGCGTGGGCTGCAAGTGCTTGGGCCAATGCTATGGCATGTACTACGTGTGAGGGGCAGAGTGGTGTGTTGTTGGGCTGCGGGGCGCATATGGTGGTCAATCTGGACCGGGGCGCGCCTGGGCGTGGGCCAGAGGCGGCGGTGTGTTGGTGTGGGGGTGTGCGTTCAAAGGGCGTGGTAGGGTGTGCAGAACACCAGATACAATGAGTGTGCGGGGCTGGGGCGGGTGCATGAGCACAACGTGGGGGATGACGCGGGTGATAGAGGTCATACCTGAGGAAGAGTTGATTCGCCGCGAGCCTTGAACATGGTTAGCATGGAGATGGAGGTTGCGCGGTCGAAGGTTTTGCCCCACAAACGGTCCAAGAGGTGCACGGAAGTCTTGGTAACGATAGCCTCGATGATGTATGGGCCGGTCGCGAGTACATCCGGGAGTTGGGGGGTTATTACGATGGAAAACTGACCCTGTATTTTTGACCCTGTTTTTTGACCCTGTATTTTAAATACAGGGGCTGTTTTTGAAATACAGGGCCGTATTTCAGTTCAGCCCCTGTATTTTCGATTTTTATACATTTTAGAAAAAATCGCATACCCCCGGAAATATTTATATATTGTTTCTACAAAAATACAGCCCCTGTATTTTTTTTGTTCAGGGGCTGTATTTTTGCTTCACTCTTCGTTTTTTATACTGCTTGCAATTATATTTTCATCCCCCCTGTACAAAAATACAGCCCCTGTACAGGGGCTGTATTTTCGCTCTACTTCACTTTTCTTCAGGGGCTGAACTTTATA